>LR749691.1:1888370-1966359 GCA_902729485.2 Mus minutoides
TGACAGCAGATGTTCCCTGTTTTAAGCTGTCAGTCTCTAAGTAGTGGTTAATCCCATCCTAAAATTGATGTATTTTACTTCATTGTCTCCCTTAAAGAAGTATGTGACTTCATATTGGTTCACTGTAAGGATGTGAGTAGCTTTTAAGACTGAGAGTATCTCTTCAGAGCATCAGTAGAAGAGGCCGGATCAAAAAAGAGATGGGAAATTTGTTAGAAGAAATTATTAAGGTGCTGACACAAAATTCAAGGAAAAAGAGCAATATATGTGGACAACTTATTCCAGATTTAACCAACTCCAGCAAAGTGATTTGGCTCTGTTTACCACTATCCTTCAGGAAGCCAGATTCTTTGTGTATTACACTCCAGTGTCTGAAATGAAATAAGCAAAGCTTAATGTTATTCATGAAGTGGATAAATAGTAATTATAAATGCAACTGCTTCTCTGTGGTTCTGTATATTAATAAAATAATTATAATATTTATTTATTTGAGAATTTGTTTTAATATGAATTCAAATTGTATTCGGGAATCTAACACCTCTTCTTAGTTGGTCTTTGACAGATCAAGTTAACCAAAGGCTAGAATTTCTTAATACTTTGGGGATTAAAAATTGTTCTAATAACCCAAAAATAATTTTTTCAATCTATGAATCTTCTCCCCCCAAAATGGCACATAAAGCAAAGTTAGGCAGGAGCTTCACAGCAATCAGCCAATAAAGCCAGAAAGATCTCAAATAAAACAAGTATAGCTACACCTCCAGGGACTCCAAGTATAAACCAAACCCAAATTAGAACGAGAGGAAATAATAAATATTAGAGAGAAAAGAAAACAGACTAAATATGCACATGATCAATAAAACATGGCACTCTGCTCTTTGCAAATATAAACAAAACTGGAAAACACTAAAAGAACCCTTTGGTTTGCATTCCTCTATGATTTTGTATATGTTTCCTGTCTATTCAGTTTTTTCTGTACATTTTTTTTAACTTTTCACCTAATCACTTAGTATCAGTGTGGGTCTCAAGTAGGAATCTCCTTCCTTCGATGTTTGGACCTGACACCCTCCCCACTGAGGGCCAATGACTGCCTGTCATTACTCATCTGGAACAACACATCTGCTCAGCTCAAACCTTCAGAGAGCAGAGATTTATTACACATTAGCGACTACTTCAAACATTGCAGATTAATGAGGCATGAGAGACTACTTCAGACTTCCCTGGTCTCAGGAGTTTGGTAAACATAACAAGAATTTCAGTCAATGTTGAAAGGTCAGATAGGGCCCCAGCAGGCCTTATTTATGGAAGGACTGGTTCTATCCAGTTCTGGACCTGCCTTTTTTGCATTGAGAGAAGATTCAGAAGACATGATGCTTATCTCAGGGATATGAAAACTCTCCAGCCAGCCACCTCCAGGATTAGGCATGCTCTTGTGTGATTATCTGAAAATGTAGAGGCTAAAGGCCACCTGCCTGTTCCTCAGTGACTTATCTTTTAAGCACTTGCCACATACTGTGAACACCAGAGGCATGCACAAGAGGCAAACCAGGTGAGAATATACAAAGACAGAATTCCTGCATCAAATGCCAAATACCCAGGCAGCTGGATTACAAGAGGAAAAGTCAGGGTTCTTAGAGCATCCATAGAGTCCTGCTAGCTCTGGAGAGGCACTGAGACTAGGCAACTTAAAAAAAAAAATGATGGTTGCTTTCACTTTTGTTTCTGGACTCTCACTTCTGCTGTGGACTCCTGAAATCCAAGCACACGGCATTTTTCTCTGTGCTGCTTGTGGAAGAAGCCTCATGAAATCAGTCATGGGCCCCCAACTGCCCGAAAAACATCTCTTTCCACTCCCTGTCAGGACAAATCCCACTTAGAGGCTCACTTCCAGTAGAGTCTTCTCTTCCAGAGCATTCCCTATCTCCTTTGTGACTGAGTAAAATTCAGTCTCAGAGTGTCTGCAATGGGTAACTATGCTGTGTCATCCTTCGATGATGCATTATTCATATCTGGTCTCCCCATGCCACGGGGCCTGGCAAAGCACAAACGCTCAGTAAACACTGTTTTAATGGACGTATGAATAAAGTCACTAGAGAAGATATTTCTAGTGAGAGATGGTCAGACAGTAGTGAAAACTTTGCCATGCCTTTTAAGTGACTAACTGAAGGGAAGAAGGAAGAAAGAGGAGAGGAAAATAGCAGCAGAGCTTATGTGGGTTAAACAAAAACATGGGAGCTTTAAAAAGATGATCCAGAAATAATGGCCTCCTTACTCTACCTTTCTGATGTGTGCCCAGCCGTCTTTCTAGGTATATAACACATTGGCAAACATCATTGCAATTTATATTCTCCCTGTCCATACAGAAGATTGTCCCAGCTCCAGGTAAGCCATTGATATCAATTATGTGCTTGGTAATGGTCATATAGCAATAAACAAGAAAAGCATTAGCCTTGCCTCCCATGGAGTCTATGGGATAGTAAATACAACAGCAACTGAAATTTTAAGTTGATATAAATGATTAAGACATGGATGAGAGCCATACCACAGTCTTGTCATGGGTGTTTTCAACTGAGGCATGACAAGATGAGTGTGTTTCAGGACAATGAAGCCAGCAGCCAGCAATGGGGGTACACAAAGGTGAAACCAACCATCATTTCTTTAAAAAAAAAAAGTCTTAGTCTGCTATCTGTGAATCCCTTTGCAGAGTGCAAAGATAAACATCAAAATTTTTAAACCTCAGATTCACTCCTTATGTGTTTCTATGTTTGTGTCTTGTTTGTCTTACAGCAAATTTCACAGTCTTCATCCACCTCCCAGTGGGGTGTGGAGCATACTGTTTCCAAATCACTGTGAAGAGTAACTCTACCTGAAAGTTTGACTGGACTAAGAGATGCTCAGATGGATACTGGCTATTATTTCTGCGTGTGCCTGCCTTCAACACTGTTTGCTAACAGGTCAGTACTTGAACCAGTGGAGTGGATAAAGAAGAGACACTGACTAGTGTGGGTGGGTGTCATCCAAAGGGCTAAGACTATGAATGAAACTAAAAAGACAGAGAAGGGATAGGTTCACCTTCTGCTTGAGCTAGGACAGGCATCTCCTGCTCTGGGACATCAGTACTCATGTATTGCAGGAAATATTAAAAAAGAATCGCCAACGGGGGGAGGGTATAGTGTACTTTTGGGATAACATTTGAAATGTAGATGAAGAAAATATCTAATAAAAAAAAACTTCCTTTGAAAAAAAAAAGAAATGAAATTTCAAATTTTTCTTTTTACGTGTGAAAATAAAGCCCATGAGAGAGCATACAGAAAATTTTATCTGATGAATGGACTGTATAAGATGTTAGGAAGTAAAACAGAGACAGAGAACCAAATAGTGTTTCCTAACATTGTAGGTTCCTATTTTCTGCATATATGATTACATGTGGAATAGGTGAGTGTAAAGCAGGACTAACATCTAGAATATATTAAACATGTAATTTAACCATTTAATAACAAGTTATCAAATTGAAATTTTCTGTCAATCACTGATGTGCAAGCTTAGTAAAATCATAGTTCTTGCCTACCTGTCCTATGCACTATTACAGCACAGTGAATAGACTATTGTCTGAAATGTAATTTATACATAAATGACCAAATAAATAATTTGTTTATGTAAAGAGTACAATGTATGCAGTCAGAGATGTTAACTGTTAAGTCTCTGTTGAGCCACAACATATAATTAACTCAAAAGAATAATGTAAGTGTAAAATGACGAAACCTTTGAGTTTTTGAACTAGAACTACTTGAAGATTAAATTGATTTCACAATGAATGGAGCCAAGTGCAGAGTAAATGTACTTACATGCAAAAAAAAAAAAAAAAACGCCAAGTTCTGGCGCTCCATGCAGCTATTCTCTGCCCAACAACTCCAACTCCGCTGCCTCCATGGCTAGACCCATTCAGGGATCGATTGATTCTTCCCAGCTCTGGTTTGCTGCCTCAGTACCACCCATACCCTCTCAGCCATAATCCTCCTGTGGGCAGTGGTCCCACCTTCCAGTAACCAAGTAAAACAAAACTCTAGAAACTTATACTTAATCAGTCATATTTATATATCAATAAATTCTCAACTCACAAGATGCCCACACAATAATTTCAGGGCCAATTGAAAATGGTACAAGCTGCCCACCTACATCAGACAAGTCATTCCAATTATTCTATCCCTATATGACATTCATAACTACCTGTGGCTATTTAAAACCACACAGGATCAGTATGTTCTTTCTATCCATCCTCCATCTTGCTTCCTTCTCCCTCTCTCCTGAGAGGTTCTCTGTCACTGCAACTCTTAACTCCACCTCCCTTTTCCCTGTCCAATCACAGGCCTCCTGCTTCACTAATATTTAAATAGATTACACAGGGAAAATCCGGCCACACTCATGATTCTCAGCCCTTCTGACTGACTGCGACCAGGGTTCATGTCACCAGCTGACCAGCATTTCAGCCAGGAGGTGGACTCAGGATACCTTCAGGAACAGACAAAAAACAGCATCAACTTTCCTGGGCCTCACGCTTTCAGAATATAGACCATGTAAATTCCCCACTCCAAAACTGCATGACTTGGTCCTATATGAATTCCTCTGTATCTACAGAGACCCTTTCCTAAGACCTTCACTAACTTCAGAGTAAGGAATGCTACACCCAAACACCATTTTATAAGTTGGGAGACTTTAGAAAGTTACTTACCCTCTTGGATGTAAGAGGATATTCTTTCTATACAGGTTTACAGGTTGCAAAATAAATCTAAAGAAAGAATGGGCAGGCTTTAGAGCGTGGCTGATGATGGGGAAGGAGCAAAGACAAGGACAAGAAGGTAAAGTACCAGAGGGGTTCTGTCACAGAAGACTGAATGGCTTAAGGCTTCCCATGGGAGAAGAAGCACAAAGTAGAGTCCCTCCACATTACCCCCTGTCTGAGAGGAAGCTAGAGGCAGTGGATTTCATATTTGCCTTAGGAGTTTGGGGTATTCAGGTCACTTCTCTGATAATTAAAATATTGAGCCTTATTTCTATCCTTCTGTCACTGAAGACAGATGTCATGAATGAAAGGCGAAATGAGAAGGAAGCTTAGATGGAACAGGGCTGAGCAAGGAGAACTTCTAAAGCAGCCATAAGCTCTAACCACAGCATTGCACATGGCTGAAAGCGTGACTGGAAGGAGGGAGGGGGTCAGCCTGCAGTTCTGGACATGAGAGACAAAGCACATGTAGCTACAGAGACATCCGAGAAAAGTGCATAGAAAGTGACAACAGCCAACTTACAGCACGTGTGCCTCATAGGTGGCCCGTCCACGGAGCCATCCATCCATCTTGAGGTAATTAACTATTCACCTCAGCTCTTCAGCTTTTCCCTTCTACCAGTGAACACACTTTAAATATTAAAAATCCTGCCTGTTGACTACTACAATCACTTTCATTGTCAGTCTTTCATTAATACTTTTATAAATCTTTTAATTATTTAGAAATACCAGAAGTAATGGGTCTGCAACCGTATAGGTGGAACATCAATATGAACTAACCAGAACCCCCAGAGCTCGTGTCTCTAGCTGCATATGTAGTAGAACATGGCCTAGTGGGCCATCAATGGGAAGAGAGGCCCCTTGGTCTTGCAAACTTTATATGCCCCCAGTACAGGGGAACGCCTGGGCCAAGAAGTGGGAGTGGGTAGGTAGGGGAGCAGAGCAGGGGGAGGGTATAGGGAACTTTCGGGATAGCATTTGAAATGTAAATAAAGAAAATATCTAATTTTAAAAAAAAAGAAATACCAGAAGTGTATTGAATTGTTTGATGCCACTCAAATTTTGTGGCTGTCAAATAATTTCTATTCATTATTAACATAATAATTCATTGCACAAAATAATAGGTTTCATTATGACACTCTCCTACGTATATACCATATAATTTGATGGGTTTTTTTTTTAATGTAGAAAGCACAAAACATTGACAAGTCCAGGTCTCATCATGTTTTCTCAGCAGAGATCTGCTAAGCCTCTGTGACAACTGTGGGACAGAGGACACAGAGGTCTGAGAACACAGCTCTTCCAACAACACTCAATAGAATTTCTCTTCCAGTCAAACCTTAACACTTTAAAAAAAATCACAGCTATTTTCACATGACAAAATAAATATTTAATTATTTTCAATAAGTTTAGTCAAACATTCCATTTGGTAAAGGAAAATGGAGGAAGAGTAGATCTGGGAGACAGGGGAGGAAGAAGGAGGGGTGGAGGAAGGGAGAAAATGTTCCATTTGAGAATCTCATTAACTCTTGATGCTCTCAAGCTCTTTGGTAGCTGTGGTATCAAGATCAATCTGTAAGCAGCAACAGGAAACAGCAGAGGAAACATTCTAGAAGGTCTAACAAATGCTACTTGCAAGCCAGGCATGGTGGCACTCACAGTCATGAAACCTTTGTAACTGGTTTAATGTCACAGACAGGTCGGTGAGTGTGGGAGTTTGAAGCTGAATTTCTCCATCTGTGCGACCAGAAGCCATATTCCCTTCACCTATAAGGGAGGCTTCATTCTGTCCCCATTCCCCCTCTGCTCCGTGTGCACGACTGACTCTGTGAACTCTTTGCCTCTGCCAAGTGTCCTTCCTCATTGTGACCCGACCTCAAGAAGACAGGAGAGCCAGAAATACAAGAGTCGATCCAGAAAAGGCTTAGCTTAGAAGTTAGGAAGGAAGGCTAAGAAAAGGTCACAGATATGCTGGTTCCCACTATATGTCCCTGAAAAAATATTTAACTTCCAGCTTCAAATATGTAATATGGTGTGGCATAGAATCAAAAATATCCCATGAGCAAGTTTTGGTCCTTGCTCACTAATAAGACCAAGCACAGCAATGTTTATTTGGAGGCGATGTGTTAGTTCATTTTCTTTACTGTCATGACCAAATCCCTCACTAGAAGCAGCCTAAAGGAGGAAGGGATTACTACAGCTTACAGCTGGAGCTTACATCCCATGAGAGAAGGCAGACACGGAGGATAGAGCAGGAGGCTGCTGGTCACTGTCATGCTGTCAGAAACAGAGAACAGACAGGAAGTCGACTGAGCTCAAGGCCCCACCTAAGTGACCAACTTCCCCTATCTAGGCTTCACCTCCTAAAGCTTCGACGACGACATTCCAAAGCCACATCTGAAGCTGGAGCCCATGAGCCTAGGGAAACTGTTTACATTCAAACAGCAACTGCTAACAACAGAATACCAAGTGAACTGCGGTGACACAAGGCCAACCCTGACAGTACCCGATGCACCAGCCACCTACGGTGCTCTTTCAATAATGAAGCACTCCATGAGAATATGGATTATAATTCAACTGTGAACAGATGCCCACTAAAAGCTTACTTGAAACAGTATCTGAGAATGAGTCTGAGAGACTTGCTAGTTTTTCAGACCTTCAGCCTCTTGGAACCCTCTCCCAGAACCAAATTGGGTCACTTCTGAGGGAAGACTTTGGGCCACAGTTCGACCTAATGGGGAGCATTTGAGAAGCATTACTTAACATGACAAATGCCTTTCGTTCCACTGAGAGGAAAACTTATCATTCCATGTATACAGTATCTGTTTCCTTTAATTATTTTGATGACCAAAGAGCTTTCTTGCTTCATCTCAGCTGCCAGGAGACTCACAGCTACAGTACTATAGGAAGCCTGTGACTAGTGGGTTTCAAGTGCCAGAGCCAACTGTGTATCTACTGTTTTTAGTTTTATTATCTTTTAAAAATATAAACTTTTAAATATATTTCTAGTATTCTATATTATTCTAGGATGTTTGAGGAATACCAGGTTAAATCATTTGAAATTGTTAATTTCCTGAGACAGGATCTCACTACATAATGCTGGCTGGCCTGAAGCTCGCTATATAGACCAGGCTGGCCTAAAACTCAGACTCTCCAGCTTCTGCCTCCTGAGTACTAAGATTAAAGGTGTGTGCCACCACACCTGGCTGTTAAAATCATTTTCCAAGTCTGGCTCCACTGAATTGGAGCCTATAATTCATGTACAACTTTTTCTACCTTGGCTCTGGTCACTGATTTTTCTAAAAATAATTGAATAGAGTTTCCTAACGACTTCTAATACTTTACATCTTCCCCTCTATTAATACTATGACCTCTGAATGACACACACTCTCCTTATGTTCTGTTTAGGTGGCATTTACATTTCATCTTGGTTTATGCTGACCTGGTGGTGGCTTTTTAGCATTGCATCATAACAGTCCTAAGGTCATTCTTGGATGCTTTCCAGATTTCTTAAATTAGGTGAAAGATGTGTTCAAAGGACGTCCTTGACTCCTGTCCTCTCTTAATGAAGCGACTATCTACCCCACTTTGAGGCAGATAACCTTGAGGTCAGTTTTTCCCAGACTCTCCCTTTCTTTGTGCCTTACAATCAATAACATTTACACTGCTTTAAGAATGGTCCATTTCAGGTCCAAGGAACAATGTGACTTGAGAATGGTAGACAGCCCCTCTCCTACATGGAAGCAGTAGACAGGATTCAGGTAAAATCTGTCCAAATGGAAGTTATGGTTTAGGTGGTCTGAAATGGTACCTGATGTTCTATATCAAGATGTTTCTGGTGCTGTTGGTCCTGGCTGGTAGTTGTAGTTGCAAGAACGTAAACTCTCTGTAGACCTCTGGTGACCCTTAAGTGAGCCAGGGTTCATCACCAGAAAAGGCAAACATTCCAGTCTGATGCCAGCCCTTGATTGGTGGAGTTTTAAGTGGTTCTCTACTCCCCTTCATCATGTCAGAGGTCCTATCAGTGAGGTCCTCATCCCAGGGGCCTCACTGTGGCTTCCTCACTGTGGCAATACCATGAATTCAGCATACTGAAATTCTCACTTAAATTGTCTATAAGATAATCTGAACAGCTAACTTAAATCAATAATGTGTCAGTGTCCATATGGATTAGGGTGTTAATTTCTGTTTAAAAGCAAAAGTCCTT
Source organism: Mus minutoides (assembly GCA_902729485.2). NCBI lineage: Eukaryota > Metazoa > Chordata > Mammalia > Rodentia > Muridae > Mus > Mus minutoides. Next base: position 1,897,355 of record LR749691.1, read on the forward strand.
AGTTTGCATTCTTTTTCTACCATTCAACAGCTATTGATCGCATTAAATCATTTAATGCTAATAGACACTGAATAAAGCCCCCCTCCAATGATGTCTATATCTTTATGTCTAAACCTGGAAATGTTATCTTTTATGGAGAAAGGGGCATGAAAACATCAGGATCCTGACATGAGATCAACTTGAGCTTCATATGAGATTACAATGGATACATTGTAATCATGAGGATCATCTCAAGTGGTAACGCTGGTGAAGAGAGAAACAGATTGGAATAATACAAGCCAGGTCAATCTCTAGAAGCTAGAAGTAAGAAATGGGTTCCCACCTTTAGGATCTACAAGAATCGGCCACACCAATTCCTCCATGAAGATATATGGGAGGAATTTGAAGGAAAAAAGAGAAAGGAGTATTATATGTATTAGGGTTGTCTAAAGGAACAGAACTAGGGACCTGAGGTAACACAACAATGGCTGTCCAATGGAAAGTCCAAGAATCCAGGAGTTGTTAGTAGATGTTCAGTCCACAAAACTGATGTCTCAACTCGTCTTCAGTGTATACTAGAATCTAGGAGTAGTATGCTTTAATGCCAGTAAAGGAATGAACTTGCCAGTGAGAGCAAGAGCAACCAAGCAAAAGCAATTGTTTTCTTCTTCTGTGTCCTTTATACAGGCTGAGAGCTGAAGGCGAGGCCTAGAGTAAAGGTGGACCTTCCCACTCCAAATGATTTAATTAAGAAAAATCCCTCACAGGTGAGACCTACCCACTTGGATTTTAATTAACTCTAGATTTACTCAAGGTGACAACCAAGAACAGCCATCACATTATGTAATTATTTTTTATTTAAAACTTAAAAAAAAGAATTGCAGAACAAGATATGTGGCATTGCTTCTCTGATATAAACCCTACAAATAGTTCCCCATATTCTTAGCTCTAGATTTTAAGTTGTTACCCCACCCTAGACGGTCCCATCAGCTCTGCCTCTATTTCTAAGCTTATCTGAATCTTGCTACCAGCCCTTGGCCACTGTGCCCCAAACACAAGTTTCTATCTTTTCTGTTTCTTGCATGCATTGATCTTTTTCTGAGCTCAAGGTCTTTAAGCTCGGGGTTCCTCTGTCTGTGTTGTGTTTTCTCCCTGTTGCTCACTTGTCTAGGCAACAATCTTACTTCCTGTCGTGTTGCCATCACAAGGCATCTCTGCTGGGCACATAGCCTAGGACAGACCCCTGGTGCTTTCTCAATGCATTAGTAAAGTTAACCTCATAATAATTACTGTAAGCTGAGTTATATATCTCCTTCCTTGTTCATGCCTGTCTCCTTGACACAAGATGTTACCGTGGAGACAGGACAAGGAAACAGGACCATGACCAAGTCTGCCTTGGATATCACTGGCACCGCACAAGTACTTTCAGTGGCTCTCAGAATTTGTTGAATGAATGAATCAGGAACTAGTCGGCAATCAAAATCAAACATCATGTGGTTCTAAATAAAATGGTGCTAGGCTGGAATCACCAGGAAAAGAAGAACTCTGGGATCCTGGGATAGTTGAGGAAAATTAACCCAGGAAGTACTTATCTGGAATAGAGGATGAGTGAGAGGTTAGCAGGTCCTGATGAAGCCTGTGGAGAGAAGCTTCATTGCTCAAGGCTAGGCTAGGACTCCAGGAACAGCATGCAGGGACCAGGAGGTCATGAAAGGGTCACACTTGGACACCAGTGAGTACCTGGCTTTGCAGTGTGACACTGAGGCCAAGAAGTACCTAATATCTACCTAATCTCTTGAATAATAGGTGCATCCATGAAGTGCAAGCCTCGTGCCAGACTGACATTGACTGCAGAGGAAATAGCAAAGTACCCCGAGTCCCTTCAGTACTCTCCCCTGAGGCTGGACATTGCTCCCTCAGGGGGAGATGGTTTGAAACTCACAGCATGCTGCAAGCTTTCTTCAAAAGTGATTCCCATTAGGTCCTCTCTCAGACTCCTGTCATGCGTGTCATCAGTCTTCTGACATTGCAACCATGTAAATGTTCTCCAGCCTGTAGCTGTCATCTCCATTATACCAGAATTCCAGCTCTTCTGCATACAAGCACTCATCTCTCTGGGGTAACTCCTGCTTTCCCAAGACAACACAGCTCTTCAAAATATACATCTTAATATGTCTGTTCTTCTTACCAATGATAAGTTCAAGAATTAATGCATAAGATAATAACAGAGATATCTTCATGGTCATTCATTAACTGAGGTGAACCAATGTCCTCAAGTCACCTAGTGACAGAAAACCAGGATGCTTCCTCTCTGTCTTGCTTGTATGGTAGACTGTCCTAGTAGCTCCTGGAAAGTCTTCTTGTAGTCCTGAAGAAAGATAATCTGAGGCTAGTACCAAGCAGAGTTGGACCTAAAGCCCTAGCATGTGTAGCTGGAAGCAGTTTATCTTAAAACCTCGTTTTGTAAAAGGAAATTCAAAGTCCTTATTACTTTTGTCAATTTGAGTCAGAGATAGCAGTGACCTTCTGTGTATTCCCTGGACCATCTCACAGTGCAAAGAAAACCACATAATGACTCCGGTGAAAGGTCACTTGATTCTTCCCTAGGAGTAGAGGTAGAAGTTAACCTCCAAGAATCAAATGGCTCTGTCATACAGTGGGATAGAGGGGAAAGGAGGAAATCCAGAGAGGGGGAGTCCTCTGAGATGATGAGCTGCTGCTTTGAACAGTATCTCCAAAGCCCTTTTCTTCAGTGGCGCAGAGTAAGGCTGTGGCTAGAAACACCTGAGTTATTTTGAGACACTTAGTACCCACACTGCCATGGTCCACTATGGATTGATTATTTCCTTTCCAGCATTTTAAACCTATACTTTTATTGTTGATGAGGCCACTGAGTGGTTTTTTTTTTCAAGACTGAAAATGTATTTTCTAGGAAGAATAGCAAATCAGAATGTGACCTTATGAACTTCAGTTTTAATTACATAATGTCTTTATCGGAAACTGCTGTTTCCAGCCAACAAAGCTCTTTTGTTAACTGTTTTTATTTTAATTCCATCTGGTGAATTATCTGTGTAATCTGAGTATTTCTGGGAGGCTCAGACATCCTTAGCATTTTAAGGAAACATGGCTATATTGTGGGCGATGCCTGCTGCTTCAAGTTGCCTGTGGCATCAATGAGAAAGAGACAGGAAGAAAGCAGAGAGAGCATCATCTGTGAAACGGCTGGAGAGATGATGATTCACGACCTCTGAGTGCCTCTTTACTTTCCCGCTCCACACTTCATTCAGCCTTCCATCATTTTGCTGGATTACCACAGAGCTACTGAAGTTGCTTTCTTTAAAATCCCTTGTCTTCCTTCAGTGCAGGCTTCACACCATTTCCACACATAAATCTCCAAGATGCATTGCTCCCAATGTATATCTGCCTCATTCAAGAGCCTTCAGGGACCCTCCACTGCCAGACAAAATCAATAACACTGGAGACCCTGATGTTCAAGAGGCTTTCATGTGACCAAAATATACTTTTCAAACTTTTTTTCCTGACTGATCCTGCAGGCTCCCTGTGACTCAATCAACAAGATTTCTGTATTCTCCCAACTGCCACCCCAGCCCCACCAATCCAAGCTTGGCCTACAATCTTCTCTTCTTGGAGCCTGGTCCTTGTCTTGCCAGCCCATTACACCCGTGTTTCTTCCTTTGTACTTATCCTTCAAAGCACATCTCAAGGGAAGACTCTCACTCCATGCACACTCGTTGTAGAGAAGGCATCAGAGGGAAAGGCTAGGGGAACTGCCTCTGCTTCTAAGGATTGCCATTCCCAGGAGTTGGTCAATTTTCCTGAGCCATGAGGGTCAACCAGGAAGGAAGAATATCACTCACCTCATGTTACAGAAGAGAAAGCATCCCTGTCACTTGTGAAAAGCAGTGAGAACTACTCAACAAGTGCTCCCCTCCAAACACAAAGAGGACAAGAAGAGACCAGTGAAGAGATGGCACATAGAGGCTAGAGGGAAGCTGGCTAGACCAACTCAAGAGGATTCTCAAAAACTGCAGACAGAAAAGGGCAATAGCATGCAGAGTCCATCGGATACTAACGGGATGTTGCCTGGTGGATCCATCAAGATTCTGTTAAATCTAGACTAAGTGGACTTAGAACAGAGCCAATGATTATGACCTAAACAAAACAATGAACACAAAGTGTATTGTTTGAGTTGTAGAGATGGCTCTGGTGTTAAGAGCTCTTGTTGTTCAATTATGAGGGTCAGTACTCAGATACCAGCACCTATATCAGGCAAACTGCTGTAACTCCATCCCAAAGGGATTCTATCCTCTCTGCAGGTACCCCTTCTCCACATACTAACACTCACACACACACACACACACAAAAATGTATCATCCTGCCCTAGGGTGGTGTATTAGTTAGGGTTCTGTAGAGAAACAGAGCTGACAGAATGAGAGAGAGAGAGAGAGAGAGAGAGAGAGAGAGAGAGATTAGAGAGTACCTGACAGGCTGTGGTTCAAGTAATCCAAAAATGGCTGTATCACAATGAGAAGACTGGATGTCTCAGCTGGTCTTCAATATGTTGGAATCCTGAAGAAGTAGTCTTTAATGTCAGTGAATTGAGAGAGAGGCCAAAAAGCAAATGTTCTTACTTCCTTGTCCTTTATGCTGCCACAAGAAGGTATGACCCAGTGTCTTAGTTAGGGTTTTACTGCTGTGAACAGACACCATGACCAAGGCAAGTCTTATAAAAAAAAAAAACAAAAAACATTTAAGTGGGGCTGGCTTACAGGTTCAGAGGTTCAGTCCATTATCATCAAAGTGGGAGTATGGCAGTAACCAAGCAGGCATAGCACAGGCAGAGCTGAGAGTTCTACATCTTCATCCAAAGGCTCCTAGTAGAAGACTGACTTCCAGGCAACTAGGGTGAGGATCTTATGCCCACACACACAGTGACACACCTACTCCAACTAGATCACACCTATTCCAACAAGGCCACACCTCTAAATAATGCCACTCCCTGGCCCAAGAATATACAAACCATCACACCCAGATTTAGGGTAAGTTTCCCTTTAAATGATCCCAATATACATTTAAGGTGGCTTATCCTATTGCTGGTGATATGGATTAAGGTGGTTCATCCTCAAATGATACAATTAACTAAAATTCTCATAAGTGTGCCTTGGGTTTTTATTTCATTGTATATGCAGTCAAATTGACAACCAAGAAAAGTCATTACAGATGACTAAGTTTGCAAGACCAAGAGGCCTCTCTTCCCAATGACGGCCAATTAGGCCATCTTCTGCTACATATGCATCTAGAAGACATGAGCTCTGGGGGTACTGGTTAGTTCATATTGTTGTTCCACCTATAGGGTTGCAGACCCCTTCAGCTCCTTGGGTACTTTCTATAACTCCTCCATTTGGGGGCCCTGTGTTCCATCATATAGATGACTGTGGGCATCCACTTCTGTATTTGCCAGGCACTGGTATAGCCTCAAAAGAGACAACTATATCAGGGTCCTTTCAGCAAAATCTTGCTGGCATATGCAATAGTGTCTGGGTTTAAGTGGCTAATTATGGGATGGATCCCCAGATGGGGTAGTCTCTGGATGGCCCATCCTTTCGTCTTAGCTCCAAACTTTGTGTCTGTAATTCCTTTCATGGGTGTTTTGTTCCCTATTCTAAGGAGGAATGAAGTATCCATATGCTGGTTCTTTGTTCTTCTTGATTTTCTTGTGTTTTGCAAATTGTATCTTGGGTGTTCTAAGTTTCTGGGCTAATATCCACTTATCAGTGAGTACATGTCAAGTGACTTCTTTTGTGATTGGGTTACCTCACTAAGGATAATATCCTCCAGATCCATCCATTTGCCTAAGAATTTCATAAATTCACTGTTTTTAATAGCTGAGTAGTACTCCATTGTGTAAACGTACCACATTTTCTGTATCCATTCCTCTGTTGAGGGACATCTAGGTTCTTTCCAGCTTCTGGCTATTATAAGTAAGGCTGCTATGAAAATAGTGGAGCATGTGTCCTTATTACCAGTTGGAACATCTTCTGGGATCAGGAGAGGGAACCACAATTTCTAACACTCTACAGTTTATATTACCACATTTATATATTCCTTGTTTTAATATAAGGACTTAGACTTACTTTCTCTAGTCCAGCTTTGATTTATACCTCAATTAGTTGTTGTCTGTGTGTTCAGAAACATGCACAGAGATTCATTTTACAGAATAAAACCTTAGCAGGTCAGTAACTGTCCCTTGGCTATATCAGGGTCATACCTCACAGCATAACATCTTCATTACGACTTCCTACTCCTTGGAGTGCTTCCCAAATTGACTCAAAGAGTTACTTTTCATTATCTGACCATGTACACCTATGTTCTAGTTCAACAAACATGGCTTAAGCCCCTGTTCTGCACCAGGCACTGGTCTACACAGTTGCCATGGCAATGGGGAGCCCTTTGGAGTCTGCTGTCTGAACTGGCTAAGGAGTGAGGTGGTAGTCATAATGCACTTCAAATAATTGTCCCAAAAATGAAGACTAAAGAAAGGAAGCAAAAATGAGTCAGCCTGGTGGTTTGGGGTTGGTTGGCTTGTTTGTGACCTGGCTGTGTGAAGGCTGGAAATTAATTCCTTATAGATCCTACTGAGCAAGGCCCTTTTGCTGTTGTTGTTGCTGCTTCTGTTGCTGTTGTTTTTCCCAAAGAATTGATAGCTATGTGGTCAACCACTGCTCAGAGAACAAATTTAAACCCCAATTTACTTCACCAGGGTCTCTGATCAGCTTCAGTGAGGCCACTTCATGAAATCTCATATCCAAGCTTATCAAAAAAATACTCATTTAACTTTAAAAACTTGTTTCTTGATACTACATGGGCTCCATTCTCCTGCTGCCTCTCCTGCATCTCCATCAGACTCCTGAACCATACAGGTAAGCTTCCCTTCCTCCACCAACCTTTCCTGCTCTCTGAGTCCTCTGGAACAAGCCACACTGAGCAGCGAGCCATGGCAGGAGGGCCTCCATTCTACTGTCATCACTCTACCCACCTTCATTGGACCTAAGGTTTCTGAACCATACAAACCTGCTGGTCTGGAACCACACATCCCAAGGATATCCATCAGAGCCCTGCCACACCAGGAACAGTGAGGTTCACACCCTGCCTCCCAGTACCGACTACAACAAGAACATTAAGGAACAAAACCCATCCACATGTCTAAAGGCCCTTGAAAGAACACAATAAACAAGAGCCAGGGCAACATGACACCTCCAAAGCTACCCCCACTACAGCAAGGCCTGGATATCTTAACACAACAGAAACACAAGAAAATAACCTTGAATCTGCCACACCCACTCCAGTGAAAACCATGTGACAGACCCAAAGATGCAGTTCTGAGGCAAAAAGTTTCATGGAAACTTAGTCTCCTGGAGCCTTGGCATCCCGTAGCACTAATGCTCCAAACTTGTCCAAATATCAGTCAGTGAACGGATCTCTGTGCTTTCCTTCAATATTTTTTTTATTATAAGTGCCTCCAAGGGATTATTTGCCATATAGCTAAGTTAGATTAGCCTCCACCAGTGTTTCAATATGCTAGGAAATTGTTGAGCTGACCATAGGTTATAATTTAGTAAGAATGCTACTCATTCAGATGAAATGCCTCCAGTAGATAGTGAAAGAAATCAGGCATTACAATTTACTGGAAAAGAGGTAGAAACCTCAGGGCTAGTTCTATAAAGTAAACTTAGAATAACAGCCAAGTCACTCCACGTGCAGGAATTTACAATGGCCTAGGAAGAAGGAAGGTTGTGGTCTAAGAAGGAAGTAGAGTAAATACTTAGAATAACAGCTGAGTCATTCCCATATACACAAATTTACAATGGCCTAGGGAGAAGGTAGATTAACTATGGCAAGGTCATGAAGCCCTTGCTCCTGGCTTCTAGGAATAAGCTGACCTGAGGTAAATACTGAATTTTTTATCTCAGTTGTAAACACTGTCTGGTTCCTGTTAGCTTTTATGTATGCATTTGTCTGTTTTGTGTAAAGAGTCATTTTGCAGCAGGTAACCTCAATGTACCTTGTATGACCTTAATTATCACTTAAATTCCTTGTTTCCTTCTGTAATATAAGTCTGATGCTTGCTTTGAGAAATTACACTCAGATCCAACACTCTCTCTGGTGTTTGTGTCTGTTTGTCACCCCATTGACTCTTTGCCCACCTGAGTAGCGGAACCCTGATTCTCCTGCTGGTTGAGGGACTGACTGAGTTCAGTCAGCGGCATGAATCCAATCTTACAAAGATGGTAGAGGCTTTTAAAGAGGAAACTAATAATTTCCTGAAAGAAATACAGGAAAATACAATCAAACAGCGTCTTTAAAGAGAAAACAAACCCCTTAAAGACATACAGGAAAATACAATTAAACAAGTGAAGGAAATAAATGAAAATGTGCAAGATCTACAAGTGAAAATAGAAACAATAGAGAAAACACAATCTGAGGAATTCCTGAAGATACCTGGTGGGAGGAAGACAAAGTATTTGGACAAAATGTTTGCATCAGAGGCTCCAGACTGGCCCAAAGGCTGCAGTTTGTCTTGGGTGGGGAGACTCTGGAAGGTTCATTTCCAATGGCAGCCAGCACATCAGCAACAGACACTCTTCCTTTTCATCCCCCTCACTAGTCAAAGCATCCCTTTTTCTCTCCTACCTTCCATCTCACCTCTGGCATTCCCAGTGAATAAATGGAATATGTCACAGGGTTATATAACTGTTTAGGAAGAGATGTTGTTCTCATCAGCCACGACACAGCAGTCAAACTCTGAGTCCTGTTATATTAAACTGTGATCTTTTAACACAAGGAAAAGCCAACTTGATAAAGGTTAATGCCTCCTTAATATTTATACACTTGACTGATGTCGAAAATGCATTTTGAAACTTTGAAACTCTGAATCTTGAATTAATAGAACAATGTGCAAAGATGGTGTGACACCATTTGTAATTCATTAGTACACACTTTACAACACATTAGTAGCAAACGAGGAATTGATCACCCTGGTCCCAGCAAGCTTCTGAGCTTCATCTTTGCCTATTATCTAGAACTTGAAGGTTTTGACATGGGTGTTCAGAGATGTTCCCAAATGTTTCTAGCAGATTAGAAATAAATCAATTATTTCAGCCACCTGCTAGGTATAATATATTACCTGGAGAAACATGCTTACCCAGCAGGCACATAGCATATGTTTGTCTCCTCTGGAGCAGACTTTGAACACCAGACTGCTATGGTATGAATGAATTGTGACATGATCTTAGTAATTTGGGGACAACATCTGCCACACTGCACCTGGCACCATGTCTCCCTCTCACAGTGAGTCAGCAGGTGATTAACCGTCCCTGCCACTCACATCTTTTGAAATAGTGCCTAGATAACCCCACATGGACAGTCAACAGCTCCTGGAACAGATGGAAATCTAACTATGCCATGGATTTCATAAGTTTCTTCTCTGCTGAAGCGAAGCCCTCTAGAATATTATTTATTTTAATCATCACTTCTCTTGGGACTCCAAACACCAGTCTCTAATTGACAGATGCACCCTGTCCAAAACAGAAATTTAATGGCCTAATTTATTTGACTCTTACTTCAAATATTTTTGTCTTTACTCTTTAAAAAGAGTCCCCAAATGTGCAGATGCCTGGACATCACCAAGGGCTCCAGAGCATAGGAACTTTTGTAAGGAGCACTGCACAGGAACTGAAAACATCAACAGGCTGAGTATATTTCAGTTACTGCAGAGAAAAAAAAATGCACGCACATCTGGGGACCAAGAGGCAGCTTCGTGTTTATTGCTCATCTATAACACAACTATTTCCACCCACTGTAGAGTGCTAACATTTAGTATATGAGTGTGCCTGATTTCCTCATTCCCTTTCTTTCAGGCCTCAATCTCCTATGTACCCAATGATGACTTTGAACCTTTAATCCTCCTGCCACTCCATCCCAGGGCTAAGATTACAGGATGCACAGCCACATCCATTTGGTTGGAATTCATTCAAGCTAGGCAAACACTCTAACAACTGAGCCACACCTCCAGCCCTTTCTTTGTATCTTCACACAATAACAGCTTTGCCTACAACCTCACCCCAGCCTTGCTATTTCTCCCTCCAGTACTGTCTCAGGGAAACCTCGTTTATTCTATTATATGTCTTATCCTCTCTGAAGTGATAAAACACTGAATTTCAGATTAATATATTGATGTGACCCAATAACCTCTTTCAGACAGGAAGAAATAAACAGACTTCTGTGGAAGACATGATGTCTTTGTTTCTTTTCACTGCCCACTGCCTGAAACATCAGCCTGATGTCACTGGTTGTAGCATCTGTAAATCCCACTGAATGAAAATAAAGACCATTACCCAAACTCTTGGGTCAAATTATGCAAGCTTTATTTTCTGTCAAACAGTGCTATCTCCCTAAATTGTAGCTTGAGAAAATAGCACTGAACATAGGAGAAAGTGGGGTTAAAATAGCCCCCAAGTTGCAGGGCTAGGGGTTTTTCCAAGTTTTGGGAGATTTCCAGAGAAATTTTGGTTACATGTTATCTGGGCTGAACATTTCAAAATTATTTGGCAGAACATCTTCTCAGTATGGAGGTTAGGGTATAGGGTTGAAACATATCAAATTCTAGAAAATGGGTCAAGACATGGTCACATTTAAGTTTTACAGAACACAGGAATGAGCTTATTTTTTACGTTCTAATTTATTAATCATTTTATTTGTTTACATTTCAAATGTTCTCCCCCTTCCCACCTTGTAATAAGATGGTTTCTAATCATAAGATGGAGTCAATCTAGTCCATCACAGCCATCTCCCACAAATGTCAAAGTCCACACAGTGAACTAAGAGACTTGTGCTCTGACACTGAGACCCTCACCAGCCTTGAACTGCCTGTGTTTTGAATGAGAGAGAAACAACTGTTTCTGTTCCTGTCATTGTTTTCTATGCAGGTAAACTGAGTCAGAGCTGATAAAGGTGCCCTAGCCATCTCTTCTGCCCTTCTTGATGTTACCATCTGGATGCTTTCACTGTCACCAAGTCCTTAGCATCCCTCTCATGCCTGTTTCTTGTCCCTGGCAAGTTTTCACGGGCCGCTGCGATGAGGCAGCTAAGTCCCTGCCCAGCCTTGTCTGGTCTTCCCTGTAGTCTCCACTGCAGCCATCAATCTTGCTGCCCTTCCTCACACTTCAGATTTCTGTCTGTCCCTCTGCCAAGATAAGCACTGTCCCGGATGACACCCTAACATCCTAAGCCAGGAAAACCTGGCTAACACTCCCAGAGTTCTGAGTTAGCTGTAGGACAGGGCTATTGAGACACAGAAGTGTCTACAGGGCTCGCTGTCATGCCCAATGGCCTGAGTGCAATCTCAGATTCACATAATGGAAGAAATGCAACTTCTCCTGAAAGTCGTCCTCTGACTTCCGTGGGCTGGCCATGACACACACGTGCCTACGAGCACACACACACACACACACACACACACACACACACATATATATATATATATATATATGTATATATATATATATATATATATATATGTACATATATGAATGTTGTAACATTTTTAAGCACAGGGATAGCAATGCCTTCTGTTTAGACTGCTGTTAGGATAATTGGCCATGCAGACAGTCCTAAGTATTATAAGCACATGCCAGTCTGCTGTTATCTCCTCTCTGTTTGATATAACTGTGAACAGTATGATAACAAATTTTCGTATATGGATGTCATCATCTTCTAATGACTCATTTCTGGAGAATCCAGTCTTAAAACTAAAATTGTGGGTCTTCTGCATTTTTTAATCTATAACGATAGTGTGGGGGTTGGAGTGTTGGCTCAGTTAGTTAAGAATACTTGCTGTTCTTGCAAAGAACCTGTGTTCAGTTTCCAGAACCCAAATGGTTGCTCATAACTATTTCAAGGATTTGACACTCTCTGGCCTTTTCAGAAACTGGGCATGTAAGTGTGTGCATATATGCACATAAACATTCATACATATAAGATGAAAATAAACTAAAAAACCTAAAACATTTTGTATGCAGGTGCCTGTGGCAGCTAGAAGAGTATATTATATCCTCTGGAAGAGGAGTTATAGATCACTATGAGCCACCCAACATGGGTGCTGGGAATTTGTCTGTCTGTCTGTCTGTCTGTCTGTCTGTATGTATGTATGTATGTATGTATGTCATGTGCTCTTCATCATGAGCCTTCTCTCCAGCCCCTGTTTTGGTCTCAGGTTGGGTCTGGTTAAGTATCTCAGGACAACTAAAACCACAGTGGTTCCCCTTCTCTTTCCCAAGGGCCAACACCCAAGCATAAGCCACCACACCTGGCCACGCAAACTTTGTCTCATTTTTTTTCCATTTTCCTCAACAATGAGAGAGAACCCCACCACTTTGGTTTTTATGCTTCAACCCCTGGTAAAGGGAAACAAAAAAATATTTACAAAAAAATATTTATTTGAATATTTATGGGATGACAAAGGTATTTTCTTTATTCTAGATGAAGTTATCTTTGTGTGTTCTTATCTCTCATTTTTCTTTTTTTCTTTATTCTCTCTCTCTCTCTGTCTGTCTCTCAATTTTCTTTATTTAGATTTCAAATGTTATCCCCTTTCCTAGTTTCCCCTCTGAAAACCACCTATACCCTCTCCCTTCCCCCTGCTCACTAACCCACCCACTCCTGCTTCCTGGCCCTGGCATTCCCCTACACTGGGGCATAGAACCTTCATAGGACCAAGGGCCTCTCCTCCCATTGATGAAAAACAAGTTCATCCTCTGCTACATATGCAGCTGGAGCCATGGGTCCCTAGATGTGTACTCTTTGGTTGGTGGTTTAGTCCCTGGGAGCTCTGGGAGTACTGGTTAGTTCATATTGTTGCTCCTCCTATGGGGCTGCAAACCCCTTTGGCTCCTTGGGGCCTTCCTCTAGTAGCTCCATTAGGAACCATGTGTTCAGTTCAATGGTTGGCTGAGAGCATCTACCTCTGTATTTGTCAGGCTCTGGTAGAACATTTCTTTAGGTGCTTCTCGGCGATTTGGTATTCCTCAGTTGAAGCGATTTGGTATTCCTCAGTTGAGAATTCTTTGTTTATATCTGTACCCCATTTTTAAATAGGATTATTTGGTTCTTTGGAGTCTAACTTCTTGAGTTCTTTGTATATATTGGATATTAGCCCTCTATCAGATGTAGGATTGGTAAAGATCTTTTCCCAATCTGTTGATTGCCTTTTTTCCTATTGGCAGTGTCCTTTGCCTTATGGAAGCTTTGCAGTTTTATGAGGTCCCATTTGCCCAATTCTTGATCTTAGAACATAAGCTATTGGTGTTATATTCAGGAAATATTCCCCTGAGCCCATGTGTTGGAGGGTCTTTTCCACTTTCTTTTCTACTACTTTCAGTGTCTCTGGTTTTATGTGGAGGTCCTTGATGCACTTGGACTTGAGCTTTGAACAAGGAGATAAGAATGAATCAATTTACATTCTTCTACATGCTAATGACCAATAGAACCACCACCATTTGTTGAAAATGCTATCTTATTTTTACACTGTATGGTTTTAGCTCCTTTGTCAAAGATCAAGTGACCATATGAGTGTGGGTTCATTTCTAGGTCTTCAATTCTATTCAATTGATCTACCTGCCTGTTTTTGTACCAATACCATGCAGTTTTTATCACTATTGCTCGGTAGTACAGCTTGAGGTCAGGGATGGTGATTCCCCCAAAAGTTCTTTTACTGTTGAGAATAGTTTTCACTATTCTAAGTTTTTTGTTATCCCAAGTGAATTTGCAGATCGTTCTAACTCTGTGAAGAATTGAGTTGGAATTTTGATGGAAATTGCATTGAATCTGTAGACTGCTTTCTGCAAGATATCCATTTTTACTATCTTAATCCTGCCAATCCATTCTCTGATAGAATTTTTCAGATCACTTAAGAATATTATCTTATCATCTGAAAATAGTGATATTTTGACTTCTTCTTTTCCAATTTGTATCCTTTGACCTCTTTTGTTGTTGAATTGGTCTGGCTAGGACTTCAAGTACAATATTGAATAGGTGGGCAGCCTTCTCTAGTCCCTGATTTTAGTGAGATTGCTTCAAGTTTCTCTCCATTCAGTTTGATGTTGGCTTCTGGTTCACTGTATATTGCTTTTACTATGTTTAGGTATGGACCTTGAATTCCTAATCTTTCCAAGACTTTCATCATGAAAGGGTGTTGGATTTTGTCAAATGCTTTAGCAGCATCTAATAAAATGATCATATGGTTTTTTTTCTTTGAGTTTGTTTATAAAGTGGATTACATTAATGGATTTTCATATACTGAACCATCTCTGCATCCCTGAGATGAAGCCTACTTAATCATGATGGATGATCATTTTGATGTGTTCTTGGATTTGATTGGTGAGGATTTTATTGAGTATTTTTGCATTGATATTCATAAAGGAGATTGGTCTGAAGTTCTCTTACTTTTTGGGTCTTTGTGTGGTTTAGGTATCAGAGTAATTGTGGCTTCATAGAATGAGGTGGGTAGAGTTCCTTCTGTTTCTATTATGTGGAATAGATTGAGGAGTCTTGGTATTAGATCTTTTTTTTTTTTGGTTTTTTGGTTTTTTGAGACAGGGTTTCTCTGTATAGCCCTGGATGTCCTGGAGCTCACTTTGTAGACCAGGCTGGCCTCGAACTCAGAAATCCACCTGCCTCTGCCTTCTGAGTGCTGGGATTAAAGGTGTGCGCCATCTTCTTTGAAGGTCTGATAGAACTCTGCACTAAACCTATCTGACCCTGGGCTTTTTTGCAGGTGGTGGGGGGGAGACTATTATTGATTGTTTCTATTTCTTTAGGGGATATGGGACTGTTTAGATTATTAATCTGATCCTGATTTAACTTTGGTACCTGGTATCTGTCTAGAAAATTGTCCATTTTATCCAGATTTTCCAGTTTTGTTGAGTATAGGATTTTGTAGTAGGATCTGGTAGTTTTTTTTTTTTATTTCCTTTGTTCCTGTTGTTATATCTTCCTTTTAATTTCTGATTTTGTTAAGATGGGCACTGTCTCTATGCTCTCTGGTTAGTCTGGCTAAGGGTTTATCTATTTTGTTGATTTTCTCAAAGAACTAGCTCCTAGTTTTGTTGATTCTTTGTATACTTTTTTTTTATTCCTATTTGGTTGATTTCAGCCCTGAGTTTGATTATTTTCTGATATCTACTCCTGTTGGGTGTATTTGCTTCTTTCTGTTCTAGAGCTTTCAGGTGTGCTGTTAAGCTGCTAGTGTATGCTTTCTCCAGTTTCTTTTTGGAGGCACTCAGAGCTATGAGTTTTCCTCTTAGCACTGCTTTCATTGTGCCACATAAGTTTGGGTATGTTGTGCCTTCATTTTTATTAAATTATTTAATTTCATACAAAGTCTTTAATTTCTTTATGTCTTCCTTGGCCAAGTTATCATTTAATAGAGCATTGTTCAGCTTCCCTGTATATGTGGGCTTTCTGTTGGTTTTGTTGCTATTGAAGACCAGCCTTAATCCATAGTGATTTGATTGTGTCCTGAGGGTTCTGAGCATGTTCCTCTGAGCAGCAGTGATAGCCCTACCTGCACTCAATGGCCTGTCCACACTCCTGAGAGGATCCCTCCTTCACAGTGCTATTTGGGTATGGAGCCCTGTGGCACAGTATCTGCTACAGGCAGAAACGGAAACTGGAAGCTCTTCTCTCATATATTATATCCTGACTGCACCTTCCCTACCTTTTCTGCTCCCAGTGCCCTCCACATCCATTCTTCCTCCATTTCCCTTCAGAAAAGGGCAGACCTCCCAGACATATCAACCAAGCATGGCATATCAAGTTGCAATAAGATTTGGCACCTCCCTTCAAATTAAGACTAGAGGAGGCATCCCAGTAGTGGGAAAGTGACCCCCCCAAAGGGCAAAAGAGTCAGAGACAGAGAAATCCCCCTACTCCCACTGTTATGAGTCTCACAAGATGATCAAGCTACACAACCATAACATATATGCAGAGGGCCTAGGTCAGACCCATGCAGGATCCCTGATTGTAGATTCAGTCTCTATGAATCCCTGTGAGCCTAGGTTAGTTGATTCTGTGTGTTGTGGTGTCTTTGATACCTCTGACTCCTAAAACTCTCCCTCCTTCTTCTGCAGAATTCCTTGAGCTCCACTTAATATTTGGCTGTAGATCTCTGCATCTGCTCACATCAGTTTCTGGATGAAGCTTCTCTGATGACAACTATGCTAGGCTCCTGTCTTTTTAGGGGAGAGGGTAATAAAGGTCTTTATTCAGCAAAGTTATCTTACTCAGTAACAAAAAAACAGGAGGTAACAATTCCCCTGAAGATCTGGAACAGTATCCACCCTTTCAGCAGGCAGTATAGCCTGCTTTAAATAAATAAATAAATAAATAAATAAATAAATAAATAAATAAATAAAAGCAGCTGCAGCCAGGGTCTCTAGAAGCCAGTTTTTCCAAGATCATAGTTGGAGTTCTTCCAAAGAATAGCAAAGCCTTCCAGAATAGGGGTAACAGGAAGAAACTCCTCAGTGGCCAATTCTGCCCGTTTCCCATGGGCCAACAACATTGGAGTTATATGAGTCTGGAACTCTGATTGTTTTTGGTTTCCCAGCCTGGCCCACCACATCCACTGCCTGACCCACAGGGACAGAAACTGGCAATGGTCACAACTCCTCATCAAATGTAACCAGCATCTGAGGCTGCATGGTGGCCACCAGCCCACACAATACATAGTGAGATTTGCCTAGGATGATGTTTCAAACATCCAGGAAAGAAACAAGCACCTTGAGTAGTTCTGCCACAGCAACTTGACTCATGAGCTGCCGATCACTGTGATGGGGCAGAGCGTAAGTGTGCCCTTCCCTAAATGTGTCAGGCCCCGTGCCAAGCGCACCATGAAGAAATTGTTGGGGTCCTTGGCATGATATTGAGCTAACTGACACAACATTGCAGCCAGACAGGCATTATTGGTACTACTGCCCACCATGCCCATAGCAAAGATATAGTTATAGGAAACTTCTGGATCAGCATCATGAGAGAATTTGCTTAGAGTATCCAGGATGTTGAGTCATGGATTTGGAAGAGATTATTGCCAGTGCTAAATGTACAGCCCAATGGAGGGTAGGCTCCCCATATCTCAGCAAGTGACCAAAAGTTCACAATGCCATCTCTGCACCGATCTCTTCCCCCATAGCAGCAAGTGCAATCCCCAGAACAGCTACTCCCTGATGTGCTCCCATGTCAGCAGGGACTTCCTTCTTGTCCTTGTCCTCCTTCATCTTCTTGTCTTTATCTTGTTCCTTTTCCTTGGAGTCAAAGTGCTCACTACAGATGTGGAAGGGCTGCTGAACCTTCAGCACATTCCTGGAGCCTGCATAGGCACATTCATCCACCAGAATGTTGGCAAAACTGCAGAATGGCTCTGACACAACCTCCAAGGCAGCCAGGATGGCCTCAATAGCTTCACCCTTCCCCAAGTGTTCAAGGCCCAGACCAAGGGGAAGCCAACAAGCATAGGTATCTTTGAGCTCAGTCTCAGATTTCTCCAAGATGGTTTGAAGGATGGTGGAAGTGACATCTGCATTGCAAGATCCCACTGCTATCATTCCACAAGCTAGAGCCATCACACCTGCTACCTCCATGCTGGACTTGGAATCACCCATTACAGGTAGCAGCAGTGTTAGAACATCCTCCCAATTAGAGTCAGCATAGGCCAAACCTAACCCAAAGATGAAGCCAAGTTTCATGGTATTACTGTTATGGAGAACATAGTCTGAAAGCAGTGCTGGGGCAGGATCACACTCATTCCAGACCCCAAAATTCATGATACCACAGGCAAAAAGAGCTTCTGACTTGATGTAGTCCTCAGAGAAATACATATACTTGCCAATCTGGCTGAGGCCACCATCCACATCTCACAGCAGAATCATGCCAAGAGATGCAACATATGTGATAAATTTTGGATCAAGTTTTGTGAGGTTCTGAGAAAGTATATTCTTTTTTGTTTGGGTAAATTATTCTATAGTTATGTTAGGTCCCTTTGGTTCATAACATCTGTTAGCTCCATTATTTTTTAGTTTTTGTCTGGTGAGAATGGAGTGTTGAAGTCTTCCACTATTAGTGTGTGGAATTTGGCATATGATTCAAGCTTTAGCAATGTTTCTTTTACAAATGTGGGTGCCTTTGCATTGGGGACACAGATGTTCAGAATTGAGACATCATCGTGGTGGGGCTTTTCTTAAATAAGTATGGAGTGTCCTTCCATAAATCTTTTCATTATTTTTGGTTGGAGGTCTATTTTGTTATATATTAGAATAGCCACACTAACTTGCTTCTTGAGTCCATTTGCTTGTAAAAATCTTTTTCCAATCCTTTAAGGACAATGTCTATCTTTGATGTTGAGGTGTGTTTCTTGTACGCAGCAGAAAGATGGATCCTGTTCTCTCATTTTTATTAGAAAATTGAGTACACTAATATTCAGAGATATTAATGACCAGTTATTGTTAATTCCTGTTATTTTAGTGGTGGTAGAGGCAGTGGTGGTTGTGGAGGTGGTAGTGGTGGTGTGTGTGTGCACCTGTGTGTGCGTGCATGTGTATGTGAATATGTGGGGGGGGGGAGAGAAAGAGAGAGAGATCCTTGGTTTTGTTGGTATAAGATTATTTCCTGTGTTTTCAAGGGTGTAGTTATCCTCCTCAGAATGGAGTTTTCCTTAGACTACCTTTCATAAGGTTGTATTTATGGATAGATATTGTTTAAATTTGACTTTATCATGGAATATCTTGTTTTCTCCATCTATAGTGATTGAAGTTTTGCTGGATATAGAAGTCTGCTCTGGCATTTGTAGTCTTTTTGAGACTGTAAGACACGAGGCCCTTCTGGCTTTTTGAGTCTCCTTTACAAAGTTGAGTATAATTCTAATGTCTGCCTTTATATTTTATTTGGTCTTTTTTTTTCTTGCACTTTTTATAATATTTTTTCTTTGTTCTGTGTACTTAGTGTTTTGATCATTATGTGTTGGGGGAACTTTCTTTTATGGACCAATCTATTTGGTGTACTTTAAGCTTCTTGTAACTTTTTAGGCATGTCCTTCTTAAGGTTAGAGAAATTTTCCTCAATGACTTTGGTAAAAAATATGTTCTGTGTCTTTGAGCTGGGATCCCTCTTCTTCTCCTATTCCTATTATGCTTAGATTTGGTCTTTTCATAGTGTCCCAGATTTTCCTGGATGTTTTGTGTCAGGAATATTTTAGATTTAGCATTTTCTTTGACCAATGTATCAATTTCTTCTGTCATATCTTCTTAGCCTGAGATTCTCTCTTCTATCTCCTCTATTCTGTTGGTGATGCTTGCATCTGTAATTTCTGTTCACTTACCTAGATTTTTCATAATGTCCTCAGTGTCTGTTTTCTGTATTGCTTTTATTTCCATTTTCGGGTCTTGAACAGTTATAGTCACTTTCTTCATCTGTTTGCTTTCTCTTTGCTTTCTTTAAGAGAGATATTTGTTTCCTCTTTAGGGACCTCTAGCATCTTAATAAAAAAGTTTTTTGTGTGTATGTGTGTACTTCAGCTGTGTTGGAATATTCAGTGAGTACTTGCTATAGTAGGCTGGCTGGGCTCTGGTGGTGTCATATTACCTTGGTTGTTGTTGATTGTGTTCTTATGCTGGCTTTTAGGCATCTGGGTTTTGGGTAATTATAGGTTTAAGTGTCTATTTCTGAGTCTATTTTGTTGGATGGGTGTTTTTCCCTGGATTTCTGCTTCCTTTCTGGTCTTCTTGCGTGAATGGCCTATGTTTTGGGTGATAGATGAGTCCTTGGGTCTAGTAGGGTGCTTCTGCTGGGGTTTGGTGTACCTCTGAAATTCTGGAGCTCTGCGAACTGACATGGCCTCTGGAGTTCCAGGTACTGGCATGGTCTCTAGGGAGCAGGGGGCTTCTGCTGGAATTGTGGGCCAGGATACAGAAATGAGGGGCAGGAAATCTGAGAAGACTCTAAAGAACCCTTGGATGTCTGCGGTCAGTGGCAGGGTCTACTGGGGTTCTGGGTACTGCATGACCTCCTGCTGAGGAGGGGGCTTCTGCTGAGTTTGTGAGCTGGGCTATGGAGATGTAGGGAGGGGACGTTGTGGTCTCTTAGCCTACACAGTTCATATAACACAAACACACAGTTCAAAAATGGATGACTGATTGAATAAATGATGTTCAGAAATACAGAGTTTCTACTGATGTCTGTGTCATTGACTTTAATTGGAGAAAACATTTGCCTAATTATCTTTTCCCTTCCCACTTTTCACTATTCAGTTTCCACTTGAGTATTCTCTAAGATCATTATCTTTAAAGAAAAACAACAACAAAGACACTCAGCTTAATCTGCTTCTAAAAGTAGCCATGGACTAAAAAAATCATGAAATAAATAGCCAAGAAAACATTAGTTATGCTAATATTAACTATTGGGAACTTATAGACAGTGCACTGTGTACATAACTGACTGAATCTAATCTTTGTTATTGCTCTGAAACTGTCCCCACCATGAAAATGAGAAAAAATAGTGTTTGATAAAGTTGAGTGAGTTAATTCTGTTGGACAACTGCTAAGGGTAGAGTATAGATCCAGACTCTTGTCTGTATAAATTCTTCCCACAGTTCTCAGCTGACATAGACATAACCACTCACTTCACTGTTTTCTCATACTGAAAAGAAAAGTGGGGGCTTTCCACCACAATTTAAATAACTCGAATACTTTTTTTCTTTTGAGAAAAAGAGATGGCAGCCTCTTATTCATATTGCTTATGTTTTCATTAACTTCTAGAAAAAAATAAAAGGTTGAGTGAGAAAAAATATATATTTTCAAATTCTTTGTGGTTTAGAAGCTCAATACAACCATTGGTGAGTTAATGACCTGTCGCAGTTCATTTGTGGTTACTACAATAAAATGCTGAAGGCTGAATATTTTATAAAGAAAAGAGTTTTTTTCTTTTGACTGATTGTTTGGAAGACTGAGAATGTCCAACCCTGGCCAGCTTCCTGGTCCATGAGGGACTTATATTCTGTACCACACCATGGCAGGTGGTACCACAGGGGAGAGATATGTGTGAGAGAACCCATTAGCATGGTAGACAGACTCAAACTTTAAAGCAATTGCTCTAGTACTGGGCTCCAGTTCCATGAGATAAACATAAATCCTTCCAAGGAAGGTGACTTGAGACCTACTGACCACCTGTAGACCCCCAACTAAAAACTTCCAGCTCATTACAAAATATCCAAGTTACAGCTTGACCCATAGCTCAAAATGAGAAAGTAGGATTGAAACATTTAACTACAAAGGGAGAAAAAATGAAATTCAAAAAAATCTCCCTGTGATAACTCTTTACTGTCAGAGGATTTATGTCAAGCTGTGAAAATTCTCTCAGTCGAGTCCGAAATAAAACTGAATAATGAATCTTAACACAATGCCATATAGATAAGATGGATGACTTCTTTAAAAAGCAATTTGCAAACTTTCAGAGATAATTTGGGCTTCAGAAAGTTGAGGTCACCACGGACTAGAGATGACACCTTACATGTTCTATGAGAATGTTGCAAAATGATTATTTTTTTAGAAATGGTGACTCCTAGTAATGTCAAAAATTACATGTTCCACCAGAATGATGCAAAATGATGTTTTTAGGGATGACAACTCCTAGTAATGTCAAAAATTATTTCTGAAGAGAACCAGTGCATGATGGGCCTCAGACATGGGTGTCGCTGAAGCAGTGTGTCAGGGCACTGTAACTTAGGTTTTATTTACAGGCATTTCCATAGCTCTTTTTTTCTAAGATCTGTCCATGAATGTTCATAAAATTCAGTCCAGAAAAAGGGCAAAAGAAAAAATTGCTTTCTTCTGTTTTCCTGCTATATGTGGCAAATCTGTGATCCCTCAATGCTGAACTTGGTTGTGACCTAGAATAATGACATATTTCTGAAATAGCCTATATGCAGCAGTGGCGGCCATGGGAGCAAAACAGGACCAAAACAAGCAGTGGAAAACCACAGGATGAAGGGACATGAATGACAAGCCCCGTTTCTCTTCAGTCAGGTGATACTGGAAGATGACACCAGGATAGACAAAGCACTGGTCTCTCTCTAGAGCAGACTCTGCATTGCTCCTGCTTCCTCAGACTCATCCACCCACTCTTGTTTCCAGGACTGGTCAAATGTCTCTATCTCGTTCCTCTCCGTTAACCATTGCTGTAGGTAAGGTTAGCAAAAAATGTGAGACTCGGAGATCACAGAGTGACTCTCAACTGTGGCAGATGTCTCGGTAAAGTTAAATAGTATGAAAATAATAATAACTGTAAAATTATACATCATGCACTCACATACTGGTTGTTGTTTTTATTTCGAGATGGGATAGCTCAAAAAATGTAGCTCAGGCTATCCTTGAACTTGCTATGTTGCTGAGAATAAATACCCTTGAATTTCTGATCTTCTGTCTCCACCATCCAAGTCCTAGGATTACAGAGGTGTGTCCCTACATCCAGGTTTCAAAATAAATCTTAAAGGCATAGCTCTTATTGTATAAGCAACTGTACTGTGTTCTTTAGTCTTTCCCTAAAATTATTTGTAATAAATGGCCTTTAGTCATTTCCTATTTAATCTACTCAAGTTTGCCTCCCCATTTCCAAAAAACAAAAACCTAAGAAAATTTAAAAGATATTTATATATAACACAATTTGGAAGAGGTGTAGGGTAAATTAATGTAGAAAGAACTTCTATTACTGGTAGCAGACTTAACTACTCCTCAACAAGTCTGTGAATTAAAACAAAAGAATTCTTAAAATATTAATATATTGTGGGTTAGAATGAAAGAATAATACAAGGGTGGCAGACTGTAGGAAAAATGCCAACTAGGGGAAGTTGTTCATGCCTGGAAGTAGTTCATGCCTGGAGCTCTGCTCTGTGCTGATTCCGGCAGAAGTTTCTGCACAGGATCAGGGTCTCAAAAGACCGACTCAGCAACAGATGAGGCACAGAGAGCTTAGCATGTACAAATTTAAAAGCATTTAGGAAGTTGGAAGAACAGGATAGAATGCATGTGGCAAAGCAATACAATCACACTAATCATGTGTGAAACATTCTGTTGAACGAGCTAGAAAGAAAGGGAAATGATAATCATCTCTGCCTCATCCCCATGCTCTGAAAGGCTACCCAACTTTCATTCCTGTTGTTTAGAAAATACCCTGTCAAGAAGCAAATTAGAGGACAGAGTGTTTAATTTGGCTCACGATTCCAGGTTACAGTCCCTAACTACGGGGAAGTGATGATGGGAACCTGAGATGCTACATCACATTTATAGTCAAAACAGGAAGAGAATGAATGTGTGTGTCCATTTGTGCGCAGCTCAGTTTGTCTACTCTTACATGGTTCAGGAAACCCTGCCTAGGGAATGGTACCACCTACAATAGGCCATGTCTTCCACCATTAGTTTACTTAGGATAATCCTCTTCGGGCATACATAAAGACCAACCAAGGCAATGTAGATAATCCCTCACTCAGACTCTAGGTAGTTCTAGGTTTCATCAAGTTGACAACGCTAACCAACAAATGCACTGAAGGCCAGATTAACTGCTGCGCTCTGACTGATAAAGTTTTTCCCAGATGCAGGTTAATAATTCCATTATTATTATATTAATATTTTTCTATATGCTACTACAGTTGCACAACTAAATACATAGACAGCAGAGGTCAGGACTCACAGAGCAAAAAAGGAAACTCAAATGGATTATGGTCTCTCGCTCTCTTCCTGATACCTTTGGCTCAAGATGTAGCACTCTCAGTTCCTTCTCTGGCACCATATCTGCCTGCATGCCACCACGCTTCCCACCATGACATTAATGGGCTGAACCTCTATAAGCAAGCCCTGCCTAGATGCTTTCCTTTATGACCATGGAGTCTCTTCACAGCAATAGAACACTGACTAGGACGTATATAACAGGATTGGGGACATCTATAGAAGCACTGTTTGGCTTAATAAAGACTTGATGAGATGGCTCAATGGATAGGAACACTTACAACAAAATCATCTGGACAAGAGTTCAGATCTCAGCACACATAAAACAAGCCAGGCATCCCATGCATGTTTATAAAGTCAGCACTGAGGCAGAGACAGAAAGATGGCTGGAGTTTGATGGTTTCCAGTCTATCCAAGGAAACATGAGCCCCACATTCATGGAAAGACTCTTCTCAAGAGAATAAGCAGGGAGTGCTAGAGAAATATGGCCCCACACATATGAATCATGTGCATCCATATATACCCATGTGCATACACTCTCACAGACACATACAAAAACAAATTTTTTATAATGAGACACAGAAGATTACATATAGAAATCTGTATGTCTCATTGCCTAAGAAGCTCACAAAAACACATACATATTTCCTTCCTCTACCAGCCAAGAGGACCTAAAAAAAATGAGATCCAACTAGCACTCAGTGCCCAGATATCTGTTTCTAATTACATTCTTAACTAAAGCTACCATGTCCCCCAGGGAAACGGCTGGCTGTAGAACTGGGGACGATACATAATGGACCAGACAAGCCTGGAATGGCCCACCCTGGAGCAAGCACTGAAATTAACCAAAATGAGCAATGAAGCCTCAAACAAGAACAAAATTTGCACAGTGATGAGGGCGTGTCAGAAAGGCAGAGGGCCCATGCGCAAGGCGCTCAGTGATAAAAGCTGGCACAGGACCCATGCACAAGTACTCAGTGATGATGAGAGTGTGTCAGAGAAGGCACAGGACACATGCACAAGGCTCTCAGTGATAAAAGCTGGCAACCTCATAGAACAAAATGCTCTACCTCCGGCTTACAAGTCAAAGTCCACAGTAAATACAATTTTAAACTGATAAAAAGCAAATGGAAGAGAGACACAGCTTCCATGAAAAAGAATTTTAAATGACTTATACAGATGCTTTATCACCACGCATTGAGTGGAACATAATTTTCTACACCTCAAGACTGGACCATGCATGTGACTGTTGTCTATGAGCTTGGTATGGAGACGTGGAAAAAATTATCTCAACCAGACCACCCAGGTCATGGCAGCATGGCCTTTGTACAGTGTGATGCATGAGGCAGATGATTTTCATTACCTTCCTTCCCCCAATGGAAAAACAAACTCTACAAAGGGGAATTCTACATGATACATAGCCACCCTGGGTTGTCAAGTCAGTCAAACTCATCCAAACAAAAAGCTCTGGAAACTGATCGCCAAGGAGAAGATTAAGTAGACTGCAACAGCAAGCTTATTAGGTAAAAACTGAAAAGAATTTATGAGTAAAGCAGAGGTTTTCGTTGGTTTTTAAAAATCAATTTGGGTTTGTTAATTATAACAAGTAGATCTTGCCAGTATAAGGTGTCCACATGAGGGGTTACTGGATGAGGGAACACAGGAACTCTGCATCATGTTTACAGATTTTCTGTAAATGCAAAACTATTCTAAAGAAGTTAATGTCTTTAAAGCAGCAGGGCAGGCCTGGTCTCAGTGCTTTCCAGGTGGAGGCAGGAGGATATAATTAACACTCAGGAGTGCAGCCCGGTTCTCCTTTGAGCTTGATCCAGAGTGAACAGCACAAAGTGGCCCCACTTTTAAAAATTATCAGGGATGGGAACATAGTTCAGTGACAGCACAGTACCCCAGATGAGGAGGCCAGATAGTCCTTTGGGGAAAGCTGGATTTTGGAGGGATGGCATAGTGTCCTTAGCCATGTGATGCTATCCCAAGACGATCTTTGGTTCCTTCCAATTCTTTCCCTACCCTCCTCGCCACTTTTCCCTTTCAAATGCTCATGCTCTGTGTTTTAAGACTCACAGAATCTACTTAGTGTCATTATATATATGTGGATGTAGGACCATCTGCTGGACCACAAGAGGCTTTTCCTGTCCTGTATCCCTGAAGAAAACTGACTGTCTCTCACCCAGCAAGTCATCAATTGCCAATAGCTCTTCAGCTATGGGATAGGACTTATCCTGACTCGCTTCGTTGTTGTTCCTCTTTTGAATTAAATGAAGGGCAGGAAGAAACTAAATAGAAAGCTTAGACTTGGTATTTCTGTTTTTCCTTTCCTCTTCTCTATCCTTTCTTTCCTAGGTAAAGGGAAGGAGGTAGAAGGGGAAAGAGGGGATAGAATAATATTATAAGAAATTAAATACATGGGATGGATTACTAAATTTATTCTCAAACAAATCATTGTATAGCCATAATTTCTTACATTGGTAGAAATCTTTATAATTGATGCAAAATTGAAGTTATAATTTCTTACTTTGGTAAAGAATTTACATATTGATACAGATTTAAGGTTTTCATTGGTATAAATCTGTATATTGATACAAAACTTGAAATTAATATTGTTACTCTTAGATAGGCATTGTGCCTATGCAATTCATTTAAGAATACAAGGCTTAGAGCCAGTCCTTCTATAGCAGCTATTATAATCTCCTTAGGATGATTAATTAACACATGTTAAGGGCCAAATAGTAAACTCATGGTTATATTAAATTCTGATTTAATTACATATAATAAGGTGTTTTTAATATTATTCAAATAAAAATAGCTAAAAGTAGTAAAGGTTTAACAGTTCAGATATACTTTATACAAATAGTCTTCAAAAGCAAATCCACAGACTATGGCATTTATAATCATTTCATTATTATTAGATTTTTGACTAAGAGATATGTCTGCTCCTGACAGAATCCCTTTCACAGTTCAAAGAAGATACATTATAACCTCCATATTGAGTTGCTCCAGTTGTGGCAAGGTAGCCACTGGGCAAGAATTGCCCTAATTCATCTACAGACAAAAAAAAAAAAGTACACACACACACACACTCCAGGAAAGGACACAAGATGCAGGATAGTCAACAGCTTAGCTCTGCCAAGACACAGTAAGATAATCCTTCATAGTTCCTGCTTCACTCAAGGTCTGTCAGATGGTTCTGGGCCAGAAAGCTGAAGACAGAAGCTCCAACGTTTTGAGGAATGGGGGACTGTCCATGTAGTCAGCTGTCTCTGCAAATTGGTTAAGTTTTGGAAGTTTTTGTGCTTCCTATATATTCAGTTAATATTTAATTCATTCTCAGATCTCTGACAGGGTTGAGGACTACTTATAGTCTCATAATCCAACGTAAGTTGTTTAGCATTGAGGAAGATGATATAAATTTGAAAAGATGGTTTTCAGATGGTAATGAAAGTTAAAATCAAAACATAATATAGATATAGTTACCTAAGATACATACATATAGAGAGAGAGATACATAGATACATAAGATACATACATAAGATATAGAATTGTAAACTCTTTAAGTTTGAGTAGATGTTAGAGTAATGTACCTAAATTGACAAAATTGATGGACTAGATGTTATTAGTATATATCATACCTTATAATACACATAACTGTTATAACTATCTTCATTGATTTTCTGAGAGAAAAGGCTTTTTTAATGGATGAAAAAGGAGAAATGTTATGGATTCGGTTTTATGCTTGTATTGTAATTGAGTTCCCAAAATTGCATGAGAATTCTACATGTACGATGATAAGGGTCCTTGCCCCCTATCTGGTTCTGATTGGTAAATAAAGTTGCTGGCTGCCAATGGCTAGGCAGGGATATAGAGGCAGGACTATAGGAATCGCAGGCAAGGGGACCAAAGAAGAAAGAAAATCATCATGCCAAGAAAGGAATAAGATTCAGGTTTGAGAGCTGCAGAAGACCGAGTACCAATTATGTAAAAAGCTGGGGAAGAGTCTCCCCAGACCCCCATCATGGGGTATAGGGCAGCAAAGATGGATTATAGATTTTAATAGTATCAGAGGGGAGGCGTTAGCAATGTGAAAGTTTGGGAGTGGCCCAGTCATTGAGCTGATTAAGGCATATTTAATGCAAGGCTCTGTGTGTGTGTGTGTGTGTGTGTGTGTGTGTGTGTGTGTGCGCGCCTTTCATTTGGGAATCCAGAGCATGCAGCTGTTAGTGAGGAATTCACATACCCTGCCGCAGCAGAGGAGATCAAAGCAGAATAATCTACTACTGCTACAGGCAGCTCTAGTCTACATATATACAACTTCCTAAAGTCCATTATCATAGCTGTCCTCTCAGGCTTCAAAAACCCCTCCCACATCCATCCATCTGAAAAGCGGAAATCAACCATCACCTCTACAAGACCTGGACTCCTGCATATACGGATTCCTGAATACTTGAAACCCTAATTCCTGGGGAGATTTTCTGAAGCACTGAATCTGACGTCACATTTCAGTTGTTCTTGAACTAGATGTACCCCTGCACTGAATCCTTTATTATTCTAAGTCTGGGTTTGCTGATGTTCTCTAAAAACTCTGAGCATCGCCTGCTGCCTGTGTCTCACTAGTGTCCCTGCAACTTCAGCAACAGTGAAGAGATGTAAGTGGGTACAGTCTTGGACATTTGAACCGTCATGAAGTTTTCTTTCTCCTTCAGTTTCTGTTTTTCCTGCTCGCTCTCATCTGATGGCTCAGCTGGTGAAGCCATGTGCTGCCAAGCCTGAATATACAAGCATGATGCCCAAGAATCAAAAAGTAGGAGAGAGCAGAGTCCTACACTTTGTCCTCTGACACCTACAGTGAACCATTCATGTGCCATCTCCCCGATACCAACAATCAAAATAAGTAAATAGCAGGGCATGAAGGTACACACCTTTAATCACACGCAGTACTTAAGAGGCAGAGGCAGGCAGATCTCTGAGTTTGAGCCCAGCCTGGACTACAGAGCGAGTTCCAGGATAGCCAGGGCTACACCAAGAAACACTGTCAAAAAAAAAAAAAAAAGCAATAATGATGGTTGCATTTCTTGACAGGAAAAATACATTGTGTGTTTCAACTTGGGCAAGAATAAAGGGTATGACTAACATTCTCAGAATAATGACGTTTCAGGGAAAAGGTGATATGACTATGCTTCACTCAGTCGCTGTCAGAACTGTGCAACACTAATCAGAACCCGCATCCTGAATTATTCCACACGACTCATCTGAGAGCCAGGCAGAACTGGATGGAGGACTATGGGTTGGATTAAAATTGACGGCCATGTTAAAGTAGCAAACTGACGTGAGTGTTGAAAGGAGAATGCAAATGAGAGGTTTTAAGAACTAGCAATCAATCAGCCAGATGTGCTGAGAAACAGTTATGCTCCTAAAGCAAGCCCAGCAGCATTCCCCCATCCAAGTGCTTAGAAAGGTTGCTTACTGTCACACCTATTTATGTATGTGCTATAGATAGATAGATAGATAGATAGATAGATAGATAGATAGATAGATAGAGAGAGATATCAGTGTATTGATTTCTATATCATGTGTGCTTTGTATGTCATATATACACATATATACACATATATTTTTATATGTGTGACTTGTATAATAGTACATGTATCTGTGTGATTTCTCTATAATAAATATATACACATACATATACATATATAATATATGACTTGTATAATAGTACATGTATAAGTAAGTGTATTGTGATTTCTATATTGTATGTGTGTGTTCTATATCATATATACACATATATGGTATATAAATATGGTACATACTGTCATTTTCTCAGTGAAATCAACAGGGTCAGACTGAGATTCTGTCATCAATTATGGTTGGAATGTGGCTGAAAAAGGAAAGAATTTGGAATCAGTTACCGAGGACCCGGGTTGGTGGCCACCGTTAGAAGCTACTCCCTTGTCTCCAATACAGCCTGATCCACCTAACTGGCAGTTTTCCAAGGATGCATTGAACTGTGAGGAAGAGAGAGGTTGAAATGGTGCGAATACAGTGACAGTGGAGTGAGCCTAACTAATTCCCAGCTGGAAGTTACTAAGTAAGGTGAATTCAAAAGGTCTTTGCCTGGAGTTTCTTTCCCATCCCTAGTATAGTCTGAAGGATGAGGCCCAGTCGCTGCGGCGTTCTTGGTGGCCCACCGGTTCTCTGGTTGGGCAGTGTCCTCCCGCGTTTCTCTCGCGCCCCTGGGTGCCGCGGGCCGCAGCTAACTGGGATGGGCGGGCTGGGGCCGGACCTGACCGCGCCAGTGCTGGGGAGTTCCCGCTGGAAGGAAGCGGACTGGTAAGGAGGCCGCGTCTCCATGGCAACCCACTGGGAACCAGCAGCCAACGGCGCTGGGCGGGCAGGCACTGCAGGCGGGACCCGCAGCCCAGGCCAGGGCAGACCTCTCCAGACAGCAGTACAGGTAACAGGTGATGGACTCCCTGGACCCAGGCCCTGTCCCTCCCCTAGGCAGCAACTAGCAAAGAGATGTCCAGCCGGACCGCTGCTTCCAGCAGACCCAGGGAACTGTGCCTCAGTTTCTCTCCTTAATTTCTCTGAACCGTTTGACCTAGTTTTGTCTCCTGTCGCCTCCAGTGTCTGTCCCAGTGCTGCAATTCCTGTGGTGGTAAATGGTCTGAAAGGAGATTCTCCTCTCCCCTTCCCCCTCCCTTCCCTCCCCTTCTTCCTACTCATTCTGTTCGCCTCCCCCTCTTCCACTCTTCTTTCTCCCCTTACCCTCTCCTCTCTTTTCTCCTCCTCTTCTTCCTCTTCATCCTCTTCACTTTTTCCTTCCCTTTCCCTCTCCTTCTCGTTCTCAGTTCATATACTTCTTAGGAAGGTTAAGTTCATTTTAACACTTTGTTCATTTATCCTTTTAAATTAGTCCACTAATGGAACAACTGTGTGTGTGTGTATGTGTGTGTGTGCGCGCGTGTTGAGGCATGTAGGTGCCAGGGAGGAAGAGGGCATCTGATCGCCCTTGGGAGTAGGTGGTTTTGAGCTACCTGACCAGTGCAGCGTCCTCTCTATGCACTTTAAGCATGATGACCTCCAACTGCTGGGCCAGTTCTTCAGCTCCTGTTTTTGGACTTTGTACTAAATTTCATGCTCTATCGACTCTTTTAAAAGGAAAGAAAAACCAATGAAAGAATACACTCAAAGGCAAAGGATAGGCACTCCACTAAGATGTAAACTTCGAGGGCTTCTAGACAGCACTTCTCAAACCAGGAATTAGGAATTGTTGCACAAATTAGGCAGCTGACACCTAGCTGCCTAGCTGAGTTAAGGAGGAATGCTTGCTGGTTTCATCAAGCCAAAGAAACCCCACCTCACTTCCACTCCCACCCCCATCCCCACTGTGGGCCTTCTCTGTTTGTTGAAACAACAGCGTCCATGCTCAGAGAACCTATCCTAAATGGCGTGCCAACAGCAAAAATATCATATCTTATATTAATATGTTTAAGCATTTTGTAATTCTAAATAATTTCCCTCCTCACAGATTAAACATCAAGAAGTACCAAGCCAGATGTAGACATTTCTTGGCATGGAGAACCAAGCCCATACTACAGCAGGGTAAGTGCTTCAGAAATTCTAATTAGCTCATCTTTGCCCAAAAGTCTGGAGGAAGCGTGAGTTCTGAAATGAATTGTTACAAGAAGGATGTGCTGGTTTGGAAGGCAGTGAGGAGACTGAAAATCTCAAGTAACTAATGAAATATCTACTGGTGTAAGTCTTTCTGATGTTGAGTCTGCAGCCTGGAAGACAGGACTTCCTGACTGATACTGTTGGCCTTATAGATACGGGACCCATGCTGGCTGGCCTCCTCCGCCCTTACATGTCCACAACACAGCGCTTCCCGGACAGCTTTCTCTTTTCTTTTCT
Source organism: Mus minutoides (assembly GCA_902729485.2). Classification (NCBI taxonomy): domain Eukaryota; kingdom Metazoa; phylum Chordata; class Mammalia; order Rodentia; family Muridae; genus Mus; species Mus minutoides. Next base: position 1,929,106 of record LR749691.1, read on the forward strand.
CGCTGTGATGAGTGTTTCTCTGCTCCTATCCTTAAGACTGGCCACATTTTCTCAATATTTAAACACGGCTCCACAATTACATATATTTCCATAGCACAGCAAGAACTGGGTATTTTAGAATGGGGTTTAGAAAATATTCACTGTGGTAGGAAATGGACCAAATTCCTTTTCACAATTATTTGTCCTCCCTCTTCTCCCACATCAGCACCACCAATATTTCACTAGCCATCTGACCTCTGTTGGACTCAGATTGGGGCAGCAGAGGTACTTCAGAGCCCAGTCCTGACTGCAGCTACTTTTGACACTAGTCACAACTGTAGTTCCACCTTTGACTCTGACATCAGGTAAAGGAAAGTAGAGAAGCATGAACACCTAAGACATTTTGAGCCCTACCTTCTGGACAGAGCCCTTACACTCAACAAGAAAACAATACATTACGATAGAGCAGGAGCTCCTGAAACACACACATGCGCGCACACACACACACCAAATGCACAGCCTTAAGTAACAGGAAAACTCATCTCTATGTCAGAGTGAGTGGTTTCCTCTCTACACCCAGAGTGGTTGCTCCAGAATTGTGGCTGTTTGCCTTCCATCCAGGTAGTGAGTGCTCATAATGAGGGGGAAGCAAGGGCAGGAAAGACTTTCCTTCTAGGAGTCTGACCTAGAGATGTTGGGCTTCCCTGTGTTCACAAACATTGGCCAGAACTCAGTCTCAGTTGGAAGGAAGGCTCAAAAATGTGCTCTCCAGCTGGGTGGCATATGTTTAGCTGTAGTTCAGAAATTCCATATATAGTTGGTGCTGGACTCAGGATTGCTCAGCTTGCCTGGTCACCTGAATGCCTGTGTGCCCGAATGCCTGTGTGCCCGAATGCCTGTGTGAAGCTGTAAAAGGATAGTAGAAACCATCCTCTAGTTTCTAAGCTGGATCTTTTCTCCAGACTATAAATGTGTGGATTCACTCTGACAATGCTAGTGAGCTCAAATTCATGGTTAGCGGTGCAGTTGTGAGGGTAGGCAGTCACTGTCACCACACCACAGGACACTGAGGGCTGAGCTGCTGGTTCTCAGGCTCACTCGGTTAATTCCATGCGTTTTCAACCTTTTTGTTTTTTCAATATATAATGGCCCTGTCCAGCCATAGCCAACTCCACTGTAAGTTGAAGGGTGAAGAGTATCCATGGCTGTGTCCCTGCCCCATTGAGCCTCAGAGAGATGGAGACAGGAAGAAGAATTTATACCAGGGTAGAATAGTGGTCAGTGAAGGAGGCAAGAGTTGAATTGAAATACATCTAGCCCCAGTCCCTGGATCTTTCCTACACTGGAAATTGATCACATGGAGATGAGAGAGGCCACTTTCTTAGAGTTCACAGCACAGCCAGAACAGGCTAAGTGTGTGTTGGGTCCCTGGAGAGACTGTGACATTGGGATACAGTAAAGCAGCCTGGAGAACTCAAGCTTGAGCTTGTGTATAACAGATTGTGTTAGTCCTGCAAAGCTGAAGACTTGGCTGGCCCTCTGCATTCATTCTTTGAAGACAAAGTACCTTGTCTTGAGTGTTAACCCCCGAAATGCCAAGGTTATTCAAAAACAGAACTGGTCCTTAAAGAACTTAGAACGCAGTGGAGAGAGTTAGACTTGTTTGGGCACAGGATAGTTAGTTAGTTACAGCAGTTGGTGAGCACACCACAGTGAGCTCTGAAAGACTGCTGCTCATACCGGTAGGCTATGGCCATAGTCTCCCAAGCTCAGAGACCACTGGCTCTCATGTTGTAAAGAAACCAGTAAATGTGGTTGCTTCTCCAGGGACTTGTTAGCAAGTTTATGGACATGTTCCTCTGATGTTTCTTGAAGCAGCCTACTTTCAACAAGTGTTTAGCACCTACAGTGAGCTTATGAAGCTCTGAAACTACATAAACATACAAATATATACCAAACACTGATAGAAAAGGGTATGTGCACAATATAAAACATACAAATATATACCAAACACTGATAGAAAAGGGTATGTGCACAATATACAAAATTCATTTGGTTCTATGGATTTCCAAATATAAAGCAAAATCTAGTTGTGTTGGTGCCCGGTTAGATTTCTACTCCAAGGCAGCCACTGTGAATTCTTTTGGCAGGGACCCTTTCCCAAGGCTTTTGATGTCTAACTCAGTATCTTCAAATAATGTGTTTTACTGCTGCTTTTGATTTTTCAATTTTAGGTATTAGCTATTGACTTTTACACTGGATCTCTCTATCTCTCTGTTTCCCTCCCTCCCCCCACTCTCTCTCTCTCTCTCTTTCTTTCTCTCTCTCTCTCTCTGTCGCACACACACTTCGAACTCCCCTGTCCCCCAGTATGACATGATTTTGGTAGTCTCAATAATCTTCTTATGACTTTATAAGTCATGTCCATCTCGGAGTTTGACAAGGATCAATCTTTTTCTTTCCTTCTCATTTTTAGCTCCTGAAGTTAGTAATACTGTTGCCACAAACTTCTGAAGTTTCCTTTTTCCTCCAGTCTCTTTCAAATGTCTCTCTTTGGAGCTGCCCATCTTTTTCATCCTGTGAACTGCTTTCCTTGGGCCCCTGAGCTCACTTCTTATTCAGTCCAGGACTCACCCATGGTGGGGACCTACTATACTTAGGGTCGGTCTTACCCCCAGAAATCCCCTCACAGGCATGCCCAGAGGCATGTCTCCCAGGTGATTGTAGATCCTGAAAAGGTGGCAGCCAACAGTAACCATCACAGGTTGTTGCTACTTAGCTCCCACTCTTTTTGCCTTTGTAGGTTTAATGTGTCAGGTGAAAAATATCCATTTGCCTCATGTTAGTAAGTCTTGGGAAAGGAGCAACTTTTGTGGGTTTATCTATCTTTATCCAAAGCCTCTCCTACTTGTCCTTCCATTCTAAGACATACTTTGCATTCTGTAACTAACACCTGAGCCATTGATCTCTTTCATAGAATCTTGTCAAATGGTTTCTAAAACTTGGGATGCCTCTGCACCAAGCCACCAAACTCTTCTCACCTTCCAGAGAACTGGATAGATTGGTTATTAAAGAGCAGCTTCCCACCTGGATTCCAAAAGCCCCCCTTGCCCCCCCCCGCCAATACTGCTTCTTCTGTGTGTCCTTTTAACCCTCAAGGGTCCTTCTCCAGAGAGACACAGAGTCACAGCTTCAGTTGCTCACTTTGGGATGGATTGAATTCAGTTTAATTTACAGTTGGTAAAAAGAAATTCTGATTTTCCTGAGCTAAGCCCCTACAGCAAGACCATAATGAATGGTTAAAGTGTTCTTTTCCTGTAATTGAAAATTCTTTTCAATTGCTGTGACTTCCAGCTGGCCCATACCACACCTTCCTGGCCCAGACCAGACCATACCGTCCTTGCCTAGACTATACCTTCCTGCTCTCCCCACACTGCTCAGTACTGCCCCTCCCAATATCCATTTCTCACCAGAATAGTCTCATTTAACATGTTTCTCTAGTTTCTTGTGTCTTGAATGAAGAATTAAGAGAAAAAGAGATTGGGGGGGGGGGGTGTTCCTGGTATGTGGTGTGGTGAAGGTGAACTCTGAAGCTAGCATGGGGCTGATTGCAGGGCTGGATTAGTGACTTCCAAAGACAGAAAACTCAGGAGGGAGGGAGGAAGAGAAGAAATATTCCTTTGAAACAATATAAGAAGAAGATTCAGAAGTGCCACCACTCAAAACACATTTGCCTTCACGTTTTATAGGGCGCTGTTGGGTATATTGGCAACTCGTTAGATTACAGAGGGAGAGGCCTGAGGTATGCAGACCTTACCATAAACACTTGCACCAGGCACATCTAACCTGACCTAGTTTTCAACATGTTCAAACACCCTAGAAGAGTTGAGAGCCTCTAGGCAGTGTTCCTGGCACAGGATGCTTAGCAATGTGAACAGCCTCCGGGGTCCTCACCTCTGAAGAAGGGAGTGATTTTATTGGACAAAGCCATGCCTTCCTTGCACCAAAGTCAAGAAACGGAAAGAAGGAAAGCTAGAAATAGAGCTAGTAAAGAAGAAAGAGCAGACCAAGGGTGACCAAGAACCAGCAGGAGTTGAACTTAACCCAACGACAGCACCATGCATCTCCTGTCACACCACAATGACTGGAAGAGCATCTCGCACAGGAAGTGTACACTGTCAGAGTGATGCCAAAGTCAGTCAGAGCACCATGAACACCATGTGCATAAGACCAAAGGAGAGGGAGTTGAAGCAGGATGGTGCGAAAAATGATGGAATCTGGGAGAAGTAGATATGTGTGGGGCATGCAGGTGTTGGCAGGAGCTCCCTGACAGAATCTGTGCAACCTGTGAGGGTGACACCTGAAACACACTGTTTTCACCTCCTAACATGGCTTAGGTAGCCTATGCCTTGAAGTCGCAGAGCAGCTGGCTTGGGCTCCTCTTGCTAAGCCATTGCATGACCACAGCGTGTGCAGATGGCAATGTGTGCAAGACAGAGCTGTGCTCTTGATCAGTAGCCCAGGAATGTCCAGACCTCCCTTCAAGCCAGTCTCAGGGGATATACACCTGCCCTTAGAGAGGCAAAATCAGGCAAGATACTTTGAGCAGTGATGACACTGAGGTTGCCTCACAGTGTTGAAGACCCCACACATGGGAACCATCATTCCGAATACCATGAAAACTCTGTTAACATGTAAGAATAAAAGGATGGATGTTGGGGAGGTTATTGTCCCTTTTCTGTTGCTATAACAACATACCCAAGGCTGAATAGTGTATAAAGAACAGAAGTATATTTAGCTCCATTTTAGAAGCTGAACGCTCAAGAGCAGGCAGCCTTACCTGGCTGTTTCTATTCATGGCATCAGATGGAGGGATGTGGAAAAGAAGGAGGCAGTCTGGGAACACCCAGGGACCAAGCTTCTCTTTAAGGCTCAGCCCCCACCAGACCTAAGCAGATTCCTGCAAGAACTAAGTCTCTTCTGAGGACAGTCCCACCAGTGTCAAATTGTCTTCCACAAGGCCAGACCTTAAAGGCTACACCCCCTTGTGCGTCAGCCTAGGCAGACACACAGCTTCACCCTCCGGAGAAATGCTCCAAGCACCCTGACAAGAACAGCTGGCAACTGCCGACAGGTCTTGGTCAGGCTTTATCGCTGACTATGATGAGTGGTCATAATTTAGGATATGGGGCAGAGCAGGCACCAGTAATGCTCTCTTTGATCAGAAAGATTTTACTCCTGGCAACTGGAAGCAGTTGTGTCACATAAAGATGCAGAGCAGAAGGCATGGGAGTGGGTGTGAGCAACAAGGGTCAGGTAGTCTGTCTGGACATGTGATGTCTTAAGGGTCCATGACGTCCTGTGGAATTGCCAGTTGTGAACACACTGGTCTGGGATGCCTGAAATTCAGGGCTTGAGACTGCAGAAACTTCTAGAAGTCAGCACAAGCTAGCAAGAAAGGTTTGTGGGAAATCTCAAGCATGTAGAAAATAGAGTGTTTTTGTTTGTTTGTTTGTTTGTTTTTCGAGACAGGGTTTCTCTGAGAAGTCCTGGCTGTCCTGGAACTCACTCTGTAGACCAGGCTGGCCTCTAACTTAGAAATCCGCCTGCCTCTGCCTCTCAAGTGCTGGGATTACAGGCGTGCGCCACCATGCCCGGCAATAGAGTGTTTCTTAAACATTTTTATTTTTTTCATGTCTAGTATTAGAAAAGAGGTCCTACTATTGCTCTCCTGGCCCTTCCTACTGGGGCCTAGTGAAGCACCTGGCCCTAATGTCAGAGGGAAAGGCAGAAGTCTGTCCTCACACCACTGCTGTCACCATCTCCTCAAATCGGCCTGTTTCTACCAAGGCGTACAGGCGATTGTCCTGGAGACTGGCTTACATAGCACAGGCATTGTGTATGAGAATAAACATTATCAGTTTCCTCAGACTTACATGGATCACTGTGTGAGAACAGGGACATCTGAATGCTCTTTACAGCTATGAAGTTTCCCCTTGAAGAAGAGGCCAGCACCTTCCAACATACACTCCCTGTCTGTCTGCTCACCCATTGTCTGTCTGCTCAACTCATCTTCTTATCCCCTGTCTGTTTGCTCACCCTCTCTCTGTGTGCTCACCCCCTGTCTGCTTACCTCCTGCCTGTCTGCTTACCCCCTGTCTTCTTACCCCCTGTCTGTCTGCACACGCCCTGTCTGTGGGCTTACCCTCTGTCTGTCTGCTCACCCTCTGTCTTTCTGCTCACCCCCTGTCTGTCTGCTTAACCCTTGTCTGTCTGCTCACCCTCTGTCTGTCTGCTTACCCTCTGTCTGTCTGCTCACCCCTTGCCTGTCTGCTTACCCTCTGTTTGTCTGCTTAACCCCTGTCTGTCTGCTTAGCCCCGGTCTATCTCTCTGTCTGTTCTCCTCTTTGTCTATCTGCTCACACTCCTGTCTGCTCACCTTGCTGTCTTTCTGCTCACCCTGCTGTCTTTCTGCTCACCCTGCTGTCTGCTCACCCTCTGTCTGTCTGCTTACCCTCTGTCTGTCTGCTCACCCCTGCCTGTCTGCTCACCCTACTGTCTGCTCACATCCCCCTCCCCTCATCTGTCCATTTAAAGGTTGCTTATGGTGTAACAAGTCATCACAGAGGAGATCTGTGATGTGTACATAATAGCATATCATCCCCCATTCAGAAAAAAAAAAGTGATGCTTGAGGTTTTTCTGTCATTGGGGACTCTGAGATGTCATAGAGCAGTTCATCTCTGTTAGGGGCTCCCTTTCACTGTCAGGCCAAAGGCTCAGGACAGGCCCTTGCTCATGCATACCTGCACCCCTCCTTCAGAACAAGGTGGTTTATAACACTTCCACATCCATTAAGCTCTCCCCCTCCTCTCGTGAGGAGAAGCCTGAGTAGAGTATGAGCTTCCGTCTCACTGAGCAAGGGAACAGGCATTGACTACTGCTGACTCAGCAAACACCAAGTGTGATGGTAAATACCCATGTGGAGGGGGAGGAAAGCGCCTGAGGAAATGCCCGTCCACGCTTCAGGAATTAGATTTGAGTGACGGAGCCATGAAGCTGTGACCTACAGCCCTGCAAAGAACAGCATTTCTGTTGTCCTGTTGAAGAGGAGCCACACTGACCACTGTGAGCTCACGAGGATGTGGTGAGCAGGTTCTGCTGGGTCACCTTCACAGCCCCTTTGCCTGCATCTGTGTCTCATATGGCACAGTATCTGATGTGAGCCACCTTTGAAAGGTCTGATTACACGCCTGTTAGCTCAGGCAAATGGGTATGTAATTTATTTCAGAATGAGTTTTCTTAAGAGCTTTTGACAAAGGTAAGGTCTCCTGAGATTGCTCTCCAGCCTTGAAAACTTGTTTTCAGATGATTCCGTGTCTCCTCAAAAAATACACTCTCTCCCTGTCTCTTTCCTCCCATGATTGCCTCCTTAGTCATATGACAAGCTGCCTTTCTCTTTCTGAGCTCTAGACCAACATTTGGTGACATCCCTCCATCCCCCCCCCCCAGTACAGCCCTGTTGTAGCTACTAATTTGCTTTCTTGGATTTCAAAGCTGCCTTGCTTGGGTAACAGCAGAGGCTGGCACAGCTGCTGGCCTCATGCAGCTGAGCTCTCACTTTTTTTATTAGGTATTTATTTCATTTACATTTCAAATGCTATCCCGAAAGTCCCCTATACCCTCCCCCCACCCTGCTTACTACCCACCCACTCCCACTTCCTGGCCCTGGCATTCCCTTGTACTGGGGCATATAAAGTTTGCAAGACCAAGGGGCCTCTTTTCCCAATGATGGCCGACTAGGCCATCTTCTGCTACATATGCAGCTAGAGACATGAGCTCTGGGGGTACTGGTTAGCTCATATTATTCTTCCACCTATAGGGTTGCAGACCCCTTCAGATCCTTGGGTACTTTCTCTAGCTCCTACCTTGGGAGCCCTGTGTTCCATCCAAAAGATGACTGTGAGCATCCACTTCTTTAAGAACCAGAATAGGAAAACAGACACTCAAGCCTGTAATCCCAGGATTCGGGAGACTGAGGCAATGGAGTTGCTGTCATTTTGAGGCCATCCTGAGCTACATCCCGAGTTCTGGGCCAGCCTGAGCAACCTAGTGAGACACAGTCAAACAAATAACAACACAAAGGAACCCAAACATGCTTCAAGGCTCTTTGAGGGAAGAATCCACCAACTGCTGCATCACCCTGGTCACTTCCGGATACTTCCATATGTCTTATGTGAACTCCATTTTTATTTATGTGTTCACAAATGACATTTGAATATACTTGGGAGGTACAATGTGAAGGTCTGAGTCATGTTCATACAAGGTGATTGTGATTAGCATTGCTTGTCACCTTAAACTCCTGTCCTTTCTAAGTAGCAATGTGTTGATTGAGTCAGTCCTTGTCAGTCCTTGTGTACTGTTGATCATCTTCACAGTGCTGCACCACAGGACACCAGAACTCACTGTCATCTGCAATCCCGTGTCTCTTTCTCATCCACTCTCCCTCCAGTCTGGCAATGGTCATGCTGTCAGTATCTATGAGAGCAGCTGCTCCAAAGGTACACGAGTAGATGCTGCCTGCCTGCCTACCTGCCTACCTGCCTGCCTGCCTGCCTGCCTACCTGTCTGCCAGTTCCATCCATGCTGTCACAAGTGTCAGGGCTGCATAGGTTTTATTACTGAATAGTACTCCACTGGGCCTTTGTGCTTTGCCACCTGCTGGTAGACATTTGGTTTGAGTCGTTATCTTGGCTCTTGTAAATAAATTTGGGTTGTGGGTGCCTTTTCCACATGTAAATTTAGTTCAGCTCAGGTGTAAAACCTGTGGTGGGGTTGCTGGATCATATAGTAGTTGTACTCTGTGTTGAGTACTGTCCACTGTGGCTACGCTGATTGATACTCCCACCGATGCTACACAAATGCTCCCTTGCGTATCTTATCACTTGCTCTGTTCCTTTTGATAATAGCTGTTCTCACTGTGGTGAGACCCAAAAAAGACAAAGCAGGCTTGGGCAGAAAGAACAACTCAGGTCATTATATCTCAGAGCACAGTGAGACTCAGCCGTGCACGGCATCAGCATAAAGACAGACATGCAGACCAGTGAAGCAAAACAAAGTCCAGAAATAAGCCCACGGGTTTACAGCCAACTGAATTCTTACAAGTTGCTTGAAGCATGGGGAGAGATAATTGTTTGAACAAACTGCTGGGTGTGCTGGGCAGCCACAGAAAAGAATCATCTCACCAAATACAAACAGCAACTCACAATACAAATTTCTAGTCTGAAATGTGGGACCCAAAACTTGATAATTACTAGGAAAAGACATAGGAGAAATATATAGGGACCTTGACCTTAGCAGTGATTCTTTTTTTTTCCATAGAACCCTGAACACAGAAAATAAAAACAAATTAACAGATGAGATTCTACCAAACTAAAGAATTTCTTCCTAGTATCTGACAGATACAATCAACAGAGCACAGAGGCCAACGGACAGGATACAGGCAGCCAGCAGACCACAGGACAGGCAAATATATTTGCAAATTACTTATCTGACAAGAGGTCAATACCCAGAATACACAAGAAACTCACTTTACCAAAACTCAGATAACACAAGCTGAAAAACTGGCTGAGGCCCATGCATTAGGTCTAAACACAGCCTCACACTCCCCCGAGGCACCCTCCGCACAGCTGACCTCTGCTGCCTGCCCCCACCACCACCACACACACACACCATTGATATCACCAGCTCTGTGTTCTTCTCTCTGCTTTTCTAGATGTCATTTCCTGGCGTTTAATCGCAGACCATCCCCTCACCATGCAGGCCTTTGTACCCTCTTCCTTTTGTCTTTTTCAGTCAAAGGCTTAATGGCAAAGGGTCTAGCCTGACCCCAGAGCCTTCTCTAGTAATGCAAAAGGGTCTAGCCTGACCTCAGAGCCTTCTCTAGTGAATTGTTTCCACGGATAAAGCCAAAGGTAAAGATTGTGTTTGCATGCCTTAAGAGGACACAGTCTACCTAGTCCCCAAGTCTGGTGATTCTAAGACCTTCTTTTTCTTCTCTTTGGGATCCTCAGTCAACTCTTCTAAAACTGAGTTATAATAATACCTACTTAGGGGGGATGTTGAAAGGACCCATGAGAGAAAGTGAAGAAAAATCCTTAACATAGTATATAGCTGGAGTATGACTGAGGGGAGAAATGAGAATAAGGAGATCAGCCGTGCCAAGCTGTGAGGAGACTAGATATCACTCTTTACTTTTATTTTAAAGTTCACTGGAACTGCAGCTTTAAAATCCCACTCCTTTCTCACTAAATGCGCACTTTCCTGCCTTTCTGCTTCCCTTCCAGCCTCCCTCCCCATCTCTCTGTGCATCAGCAGCAAGCATTAGCCATGGATCACAAGCTGTCCTGAAACTTTCTCCAACAAACAAGCCAGCCCCTTGCATTTAGCACAGCCTCACTCGAGTTCTCAGGATATGGAGAGAATAGAGGCCAATTCTTTACAGAACATAGCCATGTTGTTGATAGAAACCTCATGTTGTGGTGATCCCCACCCATAACATTATTTCGTTGCTACTACAGAACTGGAATTTTGTTACTGTTAAGAATCATAATCTGACATGTGACCCTGCAGGGGTTGTGACCCACAGGTTGAGAGCCGTTTCTGTAGAGCATGCCCTCCATCATCAGTATGTCTCTTGTCATTCTGTTCTTCCAACCCCCTCTAGAATAGTCCATTAAACTCTGCCTACAGCATCCAGGTCTCCTCTGGCCTGCAATTCCATTCTGTGAAACAGATCCAAAGGCCTCTGAATCACAAGATCAGGGGACCACAGCAATGGCCTCACTCCTCAGTAGCAGTTTTCTGTGTAATTTACTTCTCTACTTTCCATGACAAAATGTCTATCAAAATCGGCCTAAGGAAGTATCTTAGTCACTTTTCTATTGCTGTGACAAAACACTGGGACAAGTTATAAAATCAAGTTTAATTGGGCTTAAGGTTTCAGAGGTTTAGAGTTCATGGCGAGAGGAACATCTGGGAGATTACCTCTTGATCTACAAGTACAGAGACCTCCGTAGGGATGGGAGGAAGCTTCCGAGTCCTCAAAGCCTGCCCTCATGACACACCTCCTCCAACCAGAGTCCAATCATATGAGCCTATGGAAGCCATTCTCACTGAAGCCTCTAAAGGAACTTTATTTGACCTTGTGGTTTGGAGGGATTCAGCCCTTCATGGTGGGGCAGACAGTGCAGCTGGTGTCTTATATTTATAGCTGGAAGGAGAGAGATGAATGCCAGTGTTCACCGGGCTTTCTTGATCCAATTCCCCTTTTACTCAACCTGAGTTTAAGGTAGATCATTCTTCTTCAGCTAAACTTCCCTCCTAACACACTCACAGATCCACCCAGAGCAGTGTCTCTAGGTGAGTCGGAAGTCTAGTCATGTTGACAATGAAGACTAAACATCACACATGTATTTGCAGATAGGCAAGGAAGCCTGTGGAAAAGCTTTGTAGAGAAGGCAAGACTCTGGGTCTGCTGTGACTGTGGTCTCTTGGCATAGAGAGGTTAGAGAAAGGCTAACTAGAAGTGAGGAATCCCAAGGGATTGATCCGAGGAACATACTCAGCCTTCTCTAGTTTCATAGCTGGAAAGGGAAACAAAAATAAAAGAAGGTCAGTGGCCACGTCCACCATCTGGGGATGACACTGCAGTCTTGGTAGTTTGGCTTTCTGAACTGGCTGGTGAGGACGATACAGGTCGGAGTCTGCTGTAATGCGGTCTGGCCATCATTCACTTGAATCTCCAGGTTCTGGTGCAAAACACTGAGAAGACAGAGCACAACCATAACTGTACCCACACAATGATGACTCCATACTGTGTGGCCATACTGTGTTGGAAACCCCAGATGACCTCAGGATCACAGTAGGCTAGAGAGTGGGAAAGAAGTCACTGTGAAAACAGTACCTCTGACCCTTTCTGCTGAAACAATGCCATCTTAGAGATTGACAGTTGCCTGTTCAGAAAAATCTCAGACCTGTGCTGGGTGACATCATTGTGATGATTTTGCAAAATAGATGACTGCAGGGAATCACTTGATATTTGTTATTGACCCACAAGCTTGTCAAAGGCCTACTCAATCTGGTCAGCATTGTGTGAAAGACTCTCTTAAGAAATTCATGTAGAAAGAATGCACACTGTGCACCAAGAGGGAAGTTAGATGGTCTGTGTGATTCCTTCTACCCTGGGAGTCTGTGTTCTAACTTATTATACCATAGTCATAGAAAGGACATAAGCCATTCATTTAATAATTTAACAAAACCAATTAAGTAGATTCCATTATTCCACACTCTATTTTGGGTCAGTATTTTAATTTCACTAGCATGTTGCATTCCTACATGCCAAAGAATTGAGCACTTGCTGCATGATGGAGTACTACCCACATGCTAGGTTACTCACCACATTCTGGAGCATTCACCACATAATGGAGCACTTACCACATGCTACAGCACTCACCACATGCTGGAGCACTCACCACATGCTGGAGCACTCACGACATATAGCATTCACCTTATGCTATAGCACTCACCACATGCTGGAGCACTCACTACATGCTGGAACACTCACCACATGCTGGAGCACTCCCTCTGTGCTGGAGCATTGCGCTGGGTGGTGGTGAAATAGTGATGAACAAAACTAACAGCTTTTTCTCAGAGCCTACACTAACAAAGAAAAGAAATCTTATTTACACAAAAGGATGATACAAGTAGTAATGAAAAAACAATGTGAAAATGAAAGGCCGTGGCTCTAGTCTTCTCAACATCGTGACTCCAATTAAAAATTAGTCATGCTGTCTATGAAAGAATTGGCATACGTCCTTGGATTTAAGTTTTAAACAAAAATTGAAAAAACTTTTGGGGCTTTAGTCCAGGACTACCATGAGATGTTTCCAAATGACACTTGGTGCATAGGCCCTCTCTAATGTCAGGTCTTCTGGATAAACTAAAGAGACAGTGTTGCTCAGATGGTCTGGGTAATTCTGGAAACACAGGACTTGGAGGGCTATTGTGGCCAGAACCATAGATTGTAAGCCAGTTCTTGTCAAAAGGACCTGCCACAGCTTCAGGTAGGAAGCTGAGACCAGTGTCTGACCCTTCTACAGATGAGCGTGAGGCCTTGGACCTGACTGGCGTCCCACTGTGCCTGCCAATCTCCATGAAGTATGATGTCTGTCTTCACGTGTTGGATCCCTAAGTGCTAAGCATTTTTCAGAGTTACCATATCCCTTAAGATTAGCATATTCTAAAAAGATGGTGTTTGCTTGTTAGATGTGGTTTGGTTTCAATTTTTTTTTGAGATATGTGTCTGGAACTCACTGTATAGTCCTGGCTGGCCACCTGGGCAATCCTCTTGAGTTTTCTTCCTGAGTTCTGGGATTATAGGTGGGTGACAAGTTGGTTTTTTGTTTTTTTAAGGATGTGTGTGTGTGTGTGTGTGTGTGTGTGTGTGTGTGTGTTGGCTAGTCTTATGTCAACTTGACACAACCTAGAGTCATCCAAAAGGAGGGAACCTCAGTTGAGAAAATGCCTCCATAGTATCCAGCTGTAGGGCATTTTCTTAATTAGTGATGGATCGGGGAGGGCCCCATCCATTATGGGTGGCTTCATCCCTGGGCTGGTGGTCCTTTCTCTATTAGAAAGCAGGCTGAGCAAGCCATGGAAAGCGAGCCTCCTGGCAGCACTTTCTACAGCATTCCCCATAGCCTCTACATTCGCTCCTGCCTCCGGGTTCCTGCCTTCCTTGGGTTCCTCCTGGCCTGACTTCCTTCAATGATGAACAGCAATGTTTTGGTCATGGTGTTTCATCACATGATAGAATCCTAGCAGAGACAAGCACTGTCAGCTCTGAAGTTCTCTTTTTTATTTAAGTGACTAGCCAGCAGTCTGAGGCTTCTTCCCACCTAACCAATTGTTGCATTTAAGGAAGTGGCAAAGCTGCATAGAGTAATGCCGGAATCCTTCGGGCCTCGTCATTCTCTTATGAAACCTTCCCACTCTTCTGCTTTTCCCAGAGCTTCTCCTTGTGAAGCTGAGCTTCAGGAACTGATGGAACAAATCGACATCATGGTAAGCAACAAGAAGCTGGACTGGGAAAGGAAGATGCGGGCTTTAGAGACACGGTTAGACCTTCGGGATCAAGAGTTGGCCAACGCACAGACTTGCTTGGACCAGAAAGGCCAGGAGGTACTGAGCACACATATCAGCAGAGTGTCCATGCACCAAACTCATTTGTCACCGTTCTGTCGGCAAATATGGTGTTAAGTGTACACTATCAAATAGGTGCAGAGACTAAACTAAACCAGGTATCTACTGATAGAGACAGACGTAACCACATCAGTGCTGCCAATAACGTAAACAGATCTTTAAGATACAGGTGAAATAACATTGTTTGGAAACAAAGGTTAAAATACTTTTGGCTTTTGGTGGCCAAAGCTGTCTTCATTCAGCAGAGTTCAGGAGCATTCGCTGCTTCTGATCTGCTAGGAAATATTTTGTAAAGAACAAAAAAAAGGCATATCAAGGATAAATTGCCAAAGGAGAGTATATGGGGAAAAGTGTGCACGTGAATAGGCACATCCATGGATACGTGGGTGCTCGTGCCTGCAGTGCCCACTTAGGAAGGTTTCCTCCTCTCATAGCTGCTCAGTGCTGAGCCAGTGCTCACAGGAGAATGTGGGGGTACACAGGCCTTGGGCTTGAGGAAGAGTACACACACACACACACACACACACACACACACACACACACACGTACATGCCCGCTGCCCGACTCTTCTGGGGGAGGCATGCAGGGAGAGCTCTCCAGTCAGGTCCACAGCAGGACAGATGCTTTCAGCAGCCACCTTCCGGCTCTGTTGACTTCTGGGTGGAACCTGATTTTGTCAGAGCTGAGGGATCAGTGCTGTGCAGCTGGAGGTGGCTGCTGCTTCCTGCTTCCCTTTGCAGCAAAGGCAGGTCCGCTGGCCCTGGCATATGCAAGGACCTACAATGACAGTTTTGTAAGTAGGTGTCTTGTGGGCATTTAAAGAAAATAATCCAAAGTCTTAACAAATACTCTTAAAGATTTTATGTTCTCATTAATGTTAGTTCTTATAAATTATGACAATTATCCACAGAGCCACTGAAGTGGTACGGAATGGAACCTAACCAACAGGAAATCTTTGAGCTAAATTAGCAGACGTTTTATGTAAGTAACAGTGGCACAGCCTCCCAAGCAGATGATGTGAAGTAAATTCTAAATCTTAATTTAAAATGCAACAGTGCCAAGGATCTTCTGTTAAACACATTTCCACACCATCCTAATGCACAGTCAGGGGAAGGGCTGGTGCTGTCTGGTTTCTGTGAACTCAGGTATTAGTGCTATCTTAAGACCTGCAGGACAAACATTTGCCCTTGGCTCTATGCAGTGCCTTGCCGAGGACAGCACTTCTCCTTTGCATGTTTTCTGATTTTCTTTAAGGTCAAATTCATAAAGAGCTAATGTAAAGTTTGTTTTTAATGTAGGTAGGGTTACTTCGACAGAAGCTGAACAGTCTAGAAAAATGTAATCTAGTAATGACTCAGAACTATGAAGGACAGCTACAGACCCTAAAAGCTCAAGTAAGAGAATCTGCTATATGTAACTTTATATGTTTTGATACATATTTTAACCTATAAAATTTTGTTAATTTTTAAAATTGTTTTACATACAAGCGAATGTTCTTGAGTCTTACTTGCATGTTTATCTCTGACTTTCATTATCTTATGGGTCCTGATTTGTCTTTCTTAATAGACTGTCAGCTTAGATATCATCTGCACTGCCTTCACTAGAGGCAGAGTACTAGACCAATAACTTTCTGTTTCTCTAGAGACAATTTCTTATAATTATTAGTTATGAGAACAACAGAAGCTGAAATTCTCTTCTGTGACCATTTCCTAATCGGGATAGGCTTGCTTCCACAGCGACCTAGAACACAGATGCTTGCTACTATGAAGTAAGTAGCTGAAAGCACCAGGTGTTCCTGCTCTTATAGGTTGTTTATCAATAGCAACACATGCCATGAAAGGGGTGCCGATTTCCTGGTCACTCATCTCTGCAGCCCCTACTAGGCTCACCTCAAAGTCTTGTCTCCTACCACAGATATCCCATATGGCAGGAGTCACCTCAGCTCTGCAGGCCCAGAAGTTGCTGGGGTCTAACCTAGAGTATAAATCAGTAGGGGACGTGGCTTCATTGTGAACTCTTACCACTAACTTTTCTTAGAAAGCAAAGATTTCATATGAAGTAAGCTAGTAAAAGGGCCTGAAGCATTAAATGCTCCTCCATAAGCACCTTTTCTAAAAGGGGATTCACCCACTAAGAATGGAATAGGAAACATTTAAAGCCACTTACTTAACTGATATGATCTTACAAAACTAATGGTTTACACTTTGCCTGCAATTCAGACATGTTCCACTAGAGGGCAGCATGTATTACAGACTTTCTGAGCTGAGAGCAAAGCATCTAAGACCTATGGCAACCAAGCTTGGCTCCCAGACCCCTGCTTCCCCTACAAAGATGGCAACCTAAATCTGAAGTGATTATACAGAGAAACTGGAAGTACAATGAAAGACAAGACCAGTGTGTTACTATGTTTAAAAACTTAAGGCAAATGTGTTGCCAAGATGAGTCAATAGAAGAGATTAGCTCTTCAACAAACACCCTGTAAAAGAATGCACTAGGAGAAGCAGATGAGATGAGCTCAGAGTCTGGAGCAGCAGCTCAGCAGCCAGCTTACTTACTTCATTCAGCACAGAAAGAATGAATAAAACCATAAACAGATACTGAGAAATCTCCTCAGATGCTACAACATGATGCTACAGGCATCCATGGAAGTCTGATACACCAGTTGTGTTACTGAGATTAATTGTTGGTACAAGATGGCATTAAGTAAAAGTAAGGAAATTTCGTGTGTGTGTGTGTGTGTGTGTGTGTGTGTGTGTGCTAAACTGTTAGCTTTGCTGCCTACACAGTTAAAACAAACATCAAGTGAATCGGCTCACTGCAGTTAATGAAGGCCCCGATTTACAGACACAGAAGAATCATGTTCAGCCTCAGTAATGGTTTAAATAACAGGTCCCATCCTCAACAATTAGGACTTAAAAGTTTTACTACACTTTCTCATCATGACTTAAGTTTTAAAGAGCTATGTGACAAAAAAAAAAAAAAAAAAAAAAAAAGCTGTGTGAGCCAGCTGTGCTTAATTGTTACTGTCTCCTGGCCTCTGCAGTTTTCTAAGCTAACCAGTAACTTCGAAAAGCTGAGGTTACACCAAATGAAGCAAAACCAAATTCACCGAAAGGAATCCTCCAGCAAAGAAGAGCTGCCCTTTGAGCTGAGCAGTTTGAACCAGAAACTAGAGGTGAGTGCACAGGCCCAGTTGCTCGTGTTCCTACGGTGGTTTGCTACAGATGTGCAGGAGCATGGCTTCAGGCACACAGCACTCAGTGTGGCCTCTCAGTGCGTGTTCTGCTTCAGGCACTTAGTGAATTAAAAAAATACCTGATCTGTATTATATCTTATACCTTTTATGTTATATATATTGAGCGAGCTAAAAAAAAAAAAAATGTAGGAAGACTTTTCAGCTCTTGAGTGTAAATGAAGGACACCCCTGGGGTCAGTTAAACCGAATACCTCATTAAATCTTTTAATGTCCTTTTAACTATTAGGTACTAAATCCCAATGAATTGCTAAATGTTTTCAGAGTAGGGCCAGAAATCCCAGGTTTGGTTTGATTTGGTTTGGTTTGGTTTTGCTTTGTTTTGTTTTGTCTCTTTAAAGGCACAGTGGCCATCCATTTAAGTTGACCCATGTCACCAAGAACTTCTAAAGTTCATTTCTTAAAAGGTTCAGTTGCCAAGATCCTTCTTCTTAGCCTCTTAACTTCATAGCTTTAGAAAACACAAAGCAGCCGTCTTCCTTCCTGCACTCCTGAGAAGCCCTGTGGAGAATCCCAAAGGTGTGGAGTCTCTGTGAGCCCCTAACATCTGGCTTGCTGGGCTCCAGGGTTGCTGGGGGTCACTTTCTCCTTAAACTTTGTGTTACTCAATTCCCTTTCTTTCATTCTTCTCAGGTCCTAAGCCCAGTGACCCATCCCCAGCCAACAGTCTCATTTTCTCCTACTCTTGAGCTCAGGATGACCCTGTATTATGAAAAATATATGTTTTAGGCGGGATTAACCAAACAGCAAACAGGCCAGGGTGGTTCCACGTGGAAGAGGTTTATTGAGCGGGGTGGGGGAGGGAGCAGAGAAGAGGATAAAGAGACAGGGGAGAGAAGAGAGCGAAGAAAGAGAAGAGAGAGAAGAGAAAAAGAGAGTGAGGAGGGGGTGACTTCCTAATTTATACAGAGAATGATGTCACACCATTGAGGGTGGAGACTGAGCCAGGTGGGCTGTGGGATTGAAGGTGGTTGTCCTGGCAACGCAGGTCGAGGGTCACACAGTTAAGTGCAGCTTGGTGCTAACACCCTGTGCCTCCCAATGACCAAGGTCAGAGACAGTTTAGGGATTGTCAACCTTTCTCTTCATCATCCTCCAGCTGCACTGTCCTTGTCCTTCCACACAGCCACCTTATTCCATCTTCTCTTCTCCTTCTGCTCCAAATATGTGTCAGAGATAGTTTAGGGATCTAAAACTGCCAGAAAGGTCATCAACAGAATCGCAGTGGAGACCACAGCCATGGAACTATCCAGTTTGGTAGAAAGCCTAGGTCTCACCTTCCAAAGCCCCAGATTCTACATCTTTCTAGGTAAGATACAGTTCTTCAGATATAAAGTCACTGCCACCCAGTGAACAGCACTCAAGGATATCCTGACACCTCCTCCCAGCCTCTCCAGGGGTATGAGTGCCCTTGCTGGGGTGCTCAAACACAGGTTCTGTAGAACCCACCCCGTCTTGACAGGAAGGTCAGAACGCTAATTGTCCATTTGGTTGGTTCTTTGTGAACTTCTGGATGGGACCAAGATTCATTTACATGTTTCTGACATACACATTCTCATGGATATGTTTATATTTATGCAAAAGCTTTTTAAGTAAATGCACTATAACTTCAATGATCATAATGCATCCTTCATGGCTGTTTTTTGTACAACCATCTGAAAATAACATGTAAGAGATGAACTGTCCTTGTTTTAGAACATGCAGTATGTTCTCCTTTGGGACGAGCATGTCCAACGCTATAGTACTGTCACTGGGGACACTGTGTGTTTGCAGTAGGGGACATCATGGCTTATAGCACAGAACATCCGCCAACCCACTCTTTTATCCACTTTGTGACACTTAGGCAGTGTTAACCTTTATCTTTCTTTCCTTCAGTAAATTATGCTGATGGGCGGGGGGGGGGCAGTTCCATTCATAAAGTGCTTTTCTCAAAAGCATGAGGACCTGGGCTCAAGCTCCAAAATCTAAGTGTAAACATTGGATGTGAGTACACATTTGTAATCCCAGCACAAGTAAACTGAAATATGTGGATGCCCGATCACCCTGGCCAGTCAGCCCAGCCCAGTCACTAAGTTCCGGGCCAAGTAGCACATACTGTCAAAAACCAAGGTGAACAGCTTTGAGGAATGACACCTGAGGCTGCTCTGCCCTTTAGTCTTCCAATGTGCACACACACACACACACACACACACAAAACACACACACACAACACACACAATACACATACACTCATACACACATACACTAGAAGACACTGTATGTATACACTTATGTGTTGAAAAAGATGTATGTAGACAGATATATAGATAGATAAATCACATTTAGGGGTAAAAATGCATGAGTTCAGAAAGTTCTCTTAAAATATTTCAACAAGGGGCTGGTGAGATGGCTCAGCGGGTAAGAGCACCCGACTGCTCTTCCGAAGGTGATAAGTTCAAATCCCAGCAACCACATGGTGGCTCATAACCATCCGATCTGGCTCCCTCTCTGGAGTGTCTGAAGACAGCTACAGTGTACTTACGTATAATAAATAAAAAAAAAAATATTTCAACAAATAAGAGTGAGAAGTTAGACTGATAATGACAGTTAAATTTAGTGAAGGTCATGTGGTTTTGTTACTCTGTACTTTTTAACTTTCCTAATGAAAAGTTAAGATCATTTTGTGATTTGTAGAGTGACTAACAACACATCACAAAACACCATTCCCCAGTGTTTAGAAGAAGGGCTCTTTTTAAAAAAAAAAAAAACTAATACTCTGGTTATCACCAGAAACACTCCTTTTAGTGACCATGACCCACTCTCAGCCTAAGTCATTCAGAGAAGACTTTATCACCATATGAATCTCCACTGGAGGGCTGGGTGACCACCCCAGGAGGGCTGGATGACCCAGCTCTGGGTGACCGCACTGTAGTGCTGAGTGACCCCACTAGAGCACTTGGTGACCCCACAGGGTTGATTGTCTGCATCCTACATCCAACCTCACACTCCTGAACACAGCATTCTGGCTGCCTAACCTTAAAACCAATGCCCTGGACTATCCAAGGAATCAGTACCCATTAATAGGTCTGTGGCACTGCCTGGCCGGACTGGACCTTATATATACCTGTTTTTGCTCTTACGAGCTAAGGTTAATGTTGCTGTCTTCCCTAAAGCATTCCAGGGTGCGGGACCCTGTATGTGTGGGGAATGGGAACCTGCGTCCCACCAGAGTTCTGGTACTCTAGGCGGGTGGACGCAGGAGGACTGCTGCACCCTTTCCATGTGGCATTGGGTGGGTGTCTGGCTGTGTTAAGCCACTGACCCCATCTCAGTGCATGGTGGACAAGGGGCAGCCCCAGGTACCAGTTTCTCAGCCTCCAACATCTCATGCTGGATATGGCAGAGGAGCTGAGAACAGAATAGTGGCCCCAGGGCAACCCTGGGGATGAAGGGAGAAGAGGGCAGAGGAGAGGGGGCTCTAGATGGTTCCCACATAGGCGAGAGTCCTTGGTCAGGTCAGTGGCTAGAGCACAGGATGGCCTTCTGGCGGCTCGTTAAGAAAAAGCCCATCCCATCGTTCAAACATGGTGGGCCTTGATGATCAGAGACAGTCTATGGTTTTAGAGCTTTATTGTAGAAAGGCAGGGAGAAAGGAGAGAAAGCAGAAAGAGAGAGACCAGCCATGGCCATGTAAAGGGGGTGGGGGGAAGGGAGAGAGAGAAGGAAGGCTAGAGAGTAAGAAAGGTAAGGGCTTAAGAGAGTGAGGAGGGGCCAAGTAGCCCCTCTTATAGTGGGCTGGGCTATCTTGCTGTTGCCAGGTAACTGTGGGGAAGAGCATACCTGGCTATAGTCAGGTAACTGTGCGGGGTGGAGTCTAGCCAGAATGCCAGATGCTTGGGATATTGTCTGCATGGCTGAGTCACAGAATTATGGACAGGCACCTGATTCTGGGAATGTGGCTTGCCTTTCCATCCCTTGTAGAGTTCTCTACTGGGTCACCGGAGCAAGCCCCATTCAACCAAAATAGGCTGCCTATCACAGTCCCACACCAGGGGAGTATTTATTTTAAGATTATTTTAAGATTTTTGCGGTTGTTAAATAGGTGATAAGTATATTTACTATCTAAAAGAGTTTCCTAACTGGACAAATGGGTCATATCTCTCATCTCAGTGCTTGGGAGGCAGAAGGATCTTGAGTTGAACAGCTTAGGCTGAGCACTAAAGTCCCTATCTGAAACAAAAACAAAGCATATTTACTGTTAAAGTCAACCTTATTCCATTTTTTGCTATCTTTCCCCAAAGAGTTCTTTTTAAATTAAAAAGTTTTAATTAATTCCCAAAGTTAGTATGGAAACTAATGGCTTTCTTCATAGCATCGTCACAAACATTAAAATCAAACTCTTGAAATCTGACTTATATGATTATTAAATGCTACCCAGCATCTGTTTGGAGCCTAATTTTGTAAATGTGTCATTGCTACCTTTGCTACTTGATGCTTACATCCTTTCCTTGAGTGTCAGAATTGGTCCATAACACTAAGTGGATTGTCTCCATTACCTTAATAAATGGAGGCTGTCATAAGGTATTTTTATACATGTAGATGGGGCGGTATATACACCATTTCTTTGGTGATGTTACCACCACTAATTTCAGATTGCTTTGATCACTATAAAGTCTTCCTCACTTATAGATTTCCTTCATTGATTACGTTAGGACTTGTATATTTAAAAAAAAAAAAGTAAACTTCCCCAAATATTCTTCCAAACCATTTCTGTGTAAGAAACATGCAAAGTGCTCTTTTCTCATTCTAAGCAAGATGCAGTTCGCATTCTCAGAATCAACACACAGCCCAGCCAATCCCTGTGGCCATTTTAAAACACCCCAGCAGAGAAAGGGCCCTGATATAACTATCTCGTGTGAGGCTATGCCAGTGCCTGGCAAACACAGAAGTGGATGCTCACAGTCAGCTATTAGATGGAACACAGGGTTCCCATGGAGGAGCTAGAGAAAATACCCAAGGAGCTGAAGGGGTCTCCAACCCTATAGGTGGAACAACAATATGAACTAACCAGAACCCCCAGAGCTCGTGTCTCTAGCTGCATATGTAGCAGAAGATGGCCTAGTTGGCCATTATTGGGAAGAGAGGCCCCTTGGTCATGAAAACTTTATATGCCCCAGTACAGGGGAACGCCATGGCCAAGATGTGGGAGTGAGTGGGTAGGGGAGCAGGGCAGGGGATGGGGGAGGGTATAGGGGACTTTCGGGATAGCATTTGAAATGTAAATGAAGAAAATATCTAATAAAACTTGGGGAAAAAACACCCCAGCAAAACACACACATTCCAATTTAACATGGAAGGAAAAATATCCCTGCAGCCTTTATGTGACAGTTGTACTTATGTACCGTGAATAGCTTGCTTATGCACGCATCTGCTCCTTTAAGAGTGGGGCAGAGGGTTAATCATAAATCAGGTCCACCAGGTGCCATAAGCATAGGACAACTATGCAGTCAGTCCTCTGTGCTTGTTTCCTACAGCCTGGACAGAAAGGCACACTGCAGAGGCCAGCCCAGGGAGAAGCGCAATGCAGGGACATCCTCTCTGATGCCTGCGAAGCCATGTCCTTTGCTCTTAGTGTTCCATTGTGAGTGGACCATCACACACTACACCACATTACCTGAGTGGGCATGTGAGCAGCTGAGCATGTTGTTTCCAGATAGTCCCACATTTTCTTCACCAACTGACACTTGTTCCCCCAACTGAGCTGATTTTAGTTAGCTTCACCCTATACATGATGGCTTTGAAAACCAGAGGCCAACAAAGACCGCTCCTTAGCTCAAGCTACTGTAGCAGAACGCAGAGGCTGGGTAGCTTAGACAAAAAGCCAACAAGGTGAGATTCTGAGGAAAGCCTCCTCCAGGTTCATGAACAACTGTCTGCTGGTTGTACAGCAGGAAAGGGGGTAAATGAGAAGCAATTCTTTCCCTTTGCTGTGGTGGTATATGTGTTCATGCAGATATGTGTATGTGTATGTGTATGTGTATGTGTATGTGTATGTGTATGTGTATGTGTATGTGTATGTGTAGAACCAACAGTCAGAATCAGGTGTCTTCCTCATCTCTTTATACCCTCCCCCACTCTTTTAAAGACAAGGATCTCTCACTGAAACCCTATTTGGCTAGAATAGTTAGCCTAGGGATCCTCCTGCCTCTGCTTCTGCAGAAGATAGGGATTATAAGGGGCCACCAATGCACCATCCAGAATTTTTATACACCGGGTGGGGATTGAACTCAGGTCTTCGTACTTGCACAGTAAATGCTCTCCCAGATCTCTGACTGTCTGTCTGTCCTTTTCCCTTTCCCTTTCTCTCTCCCTCTCCCTTCCCCTATCACTCTCCCTCTCCCTTTCCCTACCCCTCTCCCTCCCCACCCCCTTTATTTTTATTTTTCAAGACAAGGATTCTCTTTGAGCCCTGGCTGTCCTGGAACTCAGATCCACCAGACTCTGCCTCCAACTGCTGAGATTAAAGGTGTGCACCACCTTGCCCATCCTGATCCCTGTATTTCTTTCTTTTTTTAAGATTTATTTATTTATTTTATGTATATGAGTACACTGTAACTGTACAGATGGTTGTGAGCCTTCATGTGGTTCTTCAGAATTGAACTTAAGACCTCTGCTCTCTCTGGTCAACCCCGGTCGCTCCAGCCCAAAGGTTTATTTATTATAATGAATAAGTACACTGTTGCTGTCTTCAGACACACCAGAAGAGGGCATCAGATCACATTACGGATGGTTATGAGCCACCATGTGGTTTCTGGGATTTGAACTCAGGACCTACGGAAGAGCAATAAGTGCTCTTACTCGTTGAGCCATCTCGCCAGCCCCCCTGTATTTTTTAATATTTTATTACAAGGACAATCATTCAACTCACACTGGCTCCAGGATCATAACTCAGACACTTCCCATAGGCCCAACTTTCAGGTTCATTACAGTGAACATTAGGCTTCAATATATGTAGTTAGAAAAGGCACAAATCCTGAGTTCATAGAACTTGATAAATAGACATTTTATTAAAGGAATTATTTTATTTTTAATTATAGGGCAGGAATGTGCATATGAATGCGGTTGGAACCTGCTGAGGTCAAAGGTAGCAGGTCCCTTGGATCTGGCATAGGTGCTGGAAACTGAACCCTCACCCTCCAAGAGAGCAGTGCATGCTCTTAATCACTGAGCCATCTCTCCAGCTCCCAGACCCCGCCTAGACTGAGTGTAGAGAATGAGAGAATCACTGAGCCATCTCTCCAGCTCCCAGACCCCGCCTAGACTGAGTGTAGAGAATGAGAGAGATCATCTGAGGTGTGGCCAGGAGGTACCAGCTGGTGCCAAAGCTTGTTTGACTCTTCCTTGTTACTGCTTGCCCTTGCCATACGAGCATCTATTCTTTGAATAATGTTTAATATTTCTAAGTGTGTTAAAAATTCTATAATTTCCTTTAAAAAATTGGAATACACAGATTAGGCACACTTATTCTGGAAATTTGAAATTCCCAAATAGTCTAAATCCCAAACTTTTTGAGCAGTGACACAATGCCACAAGTAATAACAGAGGCCACAGCATGGAAGGCTACAACATGTGTGTATCAAACACAGCACACATGGTCACCTTTTAGCAGAGTGCACACATGCTGTGTGCAGCAGATGAGTGTGTGTTAAAACTTGGACGGCATCATCAAGGCATCTCATTGTGAATATGCAAATAATCCAAAATCTGAGATGAAACTCCCTGTCCCAAGTGGTTCTGATGCATAATGCTGAGCCTGCAGTAATTAATCAAAGTACAACTCCATCAATTTCTTGTTTGCTCTCCTAATAGATAGATAATAGTCTTATTTGTTTTTGTAAGGAAAATACACAAAGGAAGGACATTTATTGTTCTTTTAGTGACTAATAGCTTCCTATTTGCTACCCGCCTCCCCATTACACTAGGAGTTCCGAGCAAAGTCGAGGGAGTGGGACAAGCAGGAGATCCTCTATCAGACCCACCTGGTGTCACTGGATGCTCAACAGAAGTTGCTCTCTGAAAAGTGCAGCCAGTTTCAGGTAAACTGCTACTACCAGTTACTACCTACCATATAAATCAGAAAGAAAGTGCCACCAGAGGTTAGAGGTACTGCTGTCCTTGCACAATACTCAGTATGGTGTCTACTTTCTCATGACGCGGTCATTGTGGTTCAGGAAACAGCATATTTACAGAAACCCTTTGTGACCATGATTTTAGTCTGTGGGTCTGAAAGTTGGGTGCTGTTAGCTTTAGACAACATGTGCTTTTAGGCAGTTTGGGCAAACGCCTATAATCCCTGCACTTGTGGAGGTCACACGCAGGAGGGTCATGGGTTTGAGGCCAGCCTGCACTGTATAACAGGGTTCAGACTCAAAACAAAACAAAACAAGACAAAACCCAAAGTATACATTGTGTGTGTGTGTGTGTGTGTGTGTGTGTGTGTGTGTGTGTGTATGTGTTGTTTGTTTTACATGCCCCACCCACCTGTAAGGCTGAGCATGTCCTATGTACATGTTAGCATTTTTCACTTTCTCCTTCGGGCATGATTCCCCCATGTTCCGCGCATTTGGCTCTGTGCCACTTGCTTTTCCTATTGATATGTAGAGAGGGTTTACAAAGGAAAAATTGCTAAAAACAATTATGTGTTGGCAACTATTTTTCCCTCGATCTGTTTCTGGTTTTTATTTCTTTACTATAGAGGCATATTTTGACTAGTATGTGATTTAGTTAACATTTTTATAGCTTCTAGATTTTCTTTATTGATTAATGAGGCCTCTCCTCCTCCATACCCCTTCCCTTCTCTGTATCTTTGCTCCAGAGTTACACAGATACATTTTCTCTTCACATCATCTGAAGTTGAGATCAGAAACAAGTATAACCTGGACTGTACAAGCCAAACTTCATACTAAAAGACCTTTACTAATTATTTATTCTTTGCCTCTGTGGAAGCTTAAATATGATATTCTTCACTCCATTTACCTGGTTGTCATATTTTTCAGAAACAGGCACAAAATTACCAAACTCAGCTAAACGGGAAAAAGCAGTGCCCAGAGGACAGCAGCTCTGAGATCCCTCGCCTGGTGTGTGAGTCAGATCCTGGCTGTGAAACCACTCAAAGAGATGAGTTCATTATCGAAAAGTTAAAGTCGGCCGTGAGTGAAATAGCGCTGAGCAGGAACAAGTTACAAGATGAAAACCAGAAGCTCCTGCAAGAACTGAAGATGTACCAGAGGCAGTGCCAGGTGAGGGTCTGTGCGTTCAGCTTCATCTCCAACCATTACTGATGGGCTGCACAGATACAGCCTTGACAGGGATCCAGACAGCTACAGGACAGCCAATGCACTGTCAACTCCAGTCAGACCTCCCTCTCTAAGTGGTTCTCACCTGAGTAAATCTAGGAATGCAGTGTACCTCTGAGTCTTGCATCAGCACCATGACAGTGTGTAACATTACCAGTGCAGTCAAAAAAGCCTTTGTGCCTAAAATCCACACAGCAGTATCCAGCCACCACCCTTCCCCCTCCTGTCTTATTTGTAAGTTCAAACCTTGGGGACCTGAGTGGCATTCCCTTTCTGATTTATCAGTGCTTGCTCCCGTTAGTCCACTTCCCATCACTTAACAAAACACTTGAGATAATCCATGAAGATTTAAGCTCCTTTAGGCTCCTGGTTTGGGAGGGACCTGGTTACTTCAGGACTATGGTGGGATAGAATATCATGGCAGGAAAATGAGGTAGACTAAAACCTTATGTCCCATAAGCAAAGGGGAAGGAGGATAGGCTGGGGTCCCTACTGGACCCCACCTCCCAAAGGCCCAACCATCTGGCCTGTAAAGACTCTTTAGAGATTAAGGCTACAGCACACAGGCCCTTGGGGAACCATCGATATCTGATCACCAGATCTGGCCATAGTCTCTGTTGAGCAGTGAAAAACAGACTAACAGCTTTGTCTTCCTTAAGCCAGCTTTTAAATGTTTTCCTTCTACTTTTTGCAATTAGCAGAGAAGGTTTGGGACCAGCACCCTTCAAAATCAGCCCCTGCTGAGCCTCCTCAGATCTTCCCTGTGTTCATTCAGCCTCTCGAGACATCCTCACCAGCCTTCATCCTCCCCAGCCTTTCTCTGCTTCCACTCTAACTTCCCCACCTCCAAATGTGTTCAACCATCTCTCAACTCCTCTCATTTCCTCATCCTAAAGCACACTACCTAGAAGACCCGTTTCTCTGAGAAAGTCTGCCCTGTAGCTTCTGCTCTTCTACTCCCAGGATCATTTCTTAGTCCTGGGCAGCCTCTCATCCCTCACACTGCAGTGTCACCTATAGGGCTGTCCTGGAACATCCGCATCCGCATCAGCATCCGCATCAGCATCTGGGAGGGCTCGGATCACAAGGCTCCCTCCCACCTTCTCTCTCTTCCAGTGGCATTTCTAAGAGACTGTATCTCCCCCATCATGAACTCCAGCTCTTTCTGGAGAAAGACATTATTCTACCATTAACTAGAATACAGATGTAAATAAACAAATCAGATTACACTGAAAATAGTAAGCTTGCTGGTCTGGGAGAGCTCTGTGCACAACTGTTAGGTCCAGCAGGATCCTCTCCTCCTCTGGGATATGGGACATTGGTTCTAGATTCTGTCTGGAGACAACTTAAACATACATTTCATTGCTATCTTCACTGACGGAGCCTGTCCCAGGATCACACTCAATGAATTATTTTTCTATGTCTCTCAAAATACTCTGCCCTGGGCTTCAATTCAAGCTGTATGAATTGACGAGATTTGTGTTTTGTCCCTTCTTGGGGTCTTTTTGGCTCCAGCCCCTGCAAGTAAGTCCTTTCCCTGCAGGGCTTGCTGAGCCAGTGGGGACAGACATGAAGACCCACGGGCTTTTGCTAGCCAGACTGTCTTTCTGAATAGTGAGTTTCAAGTTCAGCAAAAGAATCTGTCTCCCTATCTCATTAAAATCAAGCAAGGTGGAGAGCTTCCACATATACACATGTGTACTCTCATACCACAGGAAGACACACACACACACACTACATATATTAAAAAGTAAACCAAAGCCGGGCGTGGTGGCGCATGCACTCAGGAGGCAGAGGCAGGCAGATTTCTGAGTTCGAGGCCAGCCTGGTCTTCAAAGGGAGTTCCAGGACAGCCAGGGCTATACAGAGAAACCCTGTCTGGAAAAAAAAAAGTAAACCAAATTATTGTGGAACATGTTCAAGAGAAAAAAATATCTGTTATCCTAATAAAAATATTTTTGCAAAGTAATTCAAGATTTCTCTTTGGCAAAAGCAGCAAGCATCCTGCCTCTGCACTCCTCCCTGGTCATGTCCAGGTGTCACTCACGGCCTGTCCTCGTGCTTCCCACAGATGGCGAGAGGCCACTGCTTGTCAGTTCATTTGAAGGGCTAAAATCACTGCTCCTTTCCAAGCGTCAGACACATTCCTAACTAAATGGATGGACCTTAGATCTGCTTTTCAAAATTTGCATTTTACCAAATAAGGATAACTAGAAGTAAATAATCTTGGAACCACAGTATACATTTGAAAAAAAAAAAAAGCCCTCTCTTTTTAGTCAACTGATGTTCCACATCTTTCATATAAATGCAAAAAGACAACCATTTCAATTTAAATCCCTGCCATTTAATATGTTGTAGCACACTTGACGGCAGCTGTGTCTGCATCTTCTGAGACACACCATCATTTGTCTTTCTACAACCCTGAAATGTGTCAGCACACACAGCCCAGTGCACGTGTTTATTTACTATGCTACAGGCCCCTCATGTTTCTAAATGTGCAGTATTCCCCACTAGAGATTAATGACAAAAATAAATGTCTCTGCGTATTTCAAACATCTGTGCTGGGAAAGTTAACTTCATTTGCTGGTTAATATATAGCTAAGAACTTGAGCAATGCTGCCCCAAAAAAGTATAATCCACCCACAGCTCTAATTTAAATTCTGGAGTCTGTTATTGGTTTCTGGTGTGTTTCGTTGCTTTCATTTTTGAGATAGAGTCTCAGGTAGCCCAGAATGCCCTCACACTCCCTGTATAGTCTAAGGTGACTGAACTTGTCATCCTCCACTCCCTGGACTGAGATTTGGGGTGCATACCATCATATTTAGTTTTCACAGAACAAAAGGTAGAACCCAAGGAGTCATGGATGCTAGATAAAGCACTGTGCCAACTGAGCTCCAGAGTCAAACTTGATTTAAAATCTTCTTGTAGCACATTAAAAAGCTACAGAGAAATGAGAGAACTTAGTGTAAGCCATATATTTATTCAAGCCAATATATGTGTGTATCAAAACATTGTCATCTAAAATGTAATCAAGATGTAAAAATTATCGAGATATCTTGGTCTTCATATTAAGTCATCAGAAATCTGTATATATGCTATACCTACAACATACCTACATTTCAATGTTAAATGCCCGATCTATATTTAGATTTCATAAAATATCACAATTAAGGGAGCTTCTGGTGCTTAGATTGATCCAGGAATGCTTGAGAATATCCCAATAACAAAATCATTTTACCACATATTTGACACATTGCAAATAATTGATTTGACTCTCATATAAAATTATACCAATTTTAAAAATACTTCCTAATTTTAAAAATCCATATATTCTCATGTCAACTCGGGCTTATTGAATCCAAAGCTAAGAAGATAATTCTAGATTTATCAATATCAACAAATCCTTCTAATTGTTCTTATGCTCTTGCAGCCAATTTACAGAATTCTGTCAGCTACAATCTATTTTACCTATTTATCTGCCCAATCATTATTACCAATTTGTAGAATGAGATGTTTCCATCTTAACTTAGATCCTCACACCTGTGTCTCTGGATCATTAAACAGCGAGTTTCTTCTGGATGTTCTTCACTACAAACAGATGTTTTCTAGAAACAGGACAGACCACTCTGTCAACCTGACACTGCAGGTCCCCAGCCTGGAGTTAGGGCCTTCCCACTCCTCTCCCCACCCCCAGAATAGACACACCCACTTTCTGCCTGCTGCTGTGTATTTTAAAGCCCAGGCTGGTCCTTCTTCACCTGCATGACATAACAGGTGACATTTACAATAAGGTAAACTGATTTTTAAACAATAAATAATAATTTATCATTTCATAAGGTAAACTGCATTTCTACTGTATAATTTATTGTTTCATATCTCTCTGGTTTTTTAAATTTTAACTCTATCTGAAAAATTCCTGCTGTTCAAAACAGAGTATCTAAACTAATCTCAGAAGATATCATACTTATGTCTGAAAACATAATAATCTATCCCTTCCCAAACCCAGGCTGAATGGCCCTTGGGAAGGTGTATAATCAAAGGGGTTGGTTTTGTTTTTGTTTTTGTTTTTTTGTTACAGAAAACTTCCTGATAACTTCCCTTGTTTAAGTGGAATTGTTGCTCATGTTGTCAAAAGTAGAACCAACCCACAATGCCTACCAACTGCTGAATAGAACAGAATGTGGTGTAGCCACAGAACAGGACATAATTCAGCCATAGACAGGAACAGATGTAATGTGGCAGGGATGGGCCCTGGGAATGTCCTGAAGGAAAGAAACCAGCTACAGGAGCTGCATACTGTGTTTTAACTCCTAGGGAACTGTCAGTACATGCAACAGATGATCCAACAGGCCATGGTCATGAGTCTGAAATGAGTCCACAGCACTGTCAAGGGGTGCCAGCGTGCTTGTCCATAACCCCACTCCTGACCCCTCCTCCCTTCCAACAGCAGACAGCCAGGCTCTGAGCTCCCCTTATCCTGCTACTGAGGGAAGGAGACTGGTCTCTTTGCAAGTTCTCTCACGGATGCTTTGGGCTCCCACTGCTACTGCCCTTTCTTCCTTCCTGAGCTTCCCCTTCACTTTGAACTGCTCAAGCCTCTTGTGGACCCACAGGGTCCCTGGTATTCCTAGTTGTTTCTGCATAGCTCCACTGCCATGGGGCAGGAAAGGAAAAGGGTGTATGTGTGTGTGAGGGAGGGAGTGTTATGCAGGTGTGAAAGGGGGTGGGGGGAGTACATATGAGCATGTGTGAGAGAAAGTGTGTGTGTGTGTGTGTGTGTGTGTGTGAGAGAGAGAGAGAGAGAGAGAGAGAGAGAGAGAGAGAGAGAATGTGACCTTGTGGGTTTCATTAGGATTGCTTGTATAAGCATGGGTGTGGACTTATTTATCAGAACATGAGCACCTTGACTGTTACACCATGGGAGAAAATGACTTCCCCTTCCCCGGTAGCCATCAACAGCCAGTAACTTCTGATGGAGAAGTGAGACCTCAAGAGCTTTCTCTCATCTTGAATGGAATGTCAACAGGCCCTAACTTGCACAGATAACCACAGCTGCTATGAGTTCATAGGTACAATGGTGATGGCGTGTCCACTAGACATGGTGCCAATGAACTCTTCCTGAGACTAACAGGAGTGAGTGACATAATGTCCCATTTAAGGCTGAGCACCCACTGTGACTTACTTTCAGCATTTTGGCCAGTAACAAGTCTCTGAATTAAGCACTGCCCTCTGCCAAAAGAAGCTTCTGCGGCCAAAGCTGAGGGCACTACTACTCACTTACAGTTATAAACAAGTATTTAGAAGGCAGCTTAACATGTTTGTTTGGTAAAGTAACAGTAGTAGCTTCTTCCCTAGGACCTATGATCTCGCCATCACCTGTGGGCTTTTTACTAGGTTTACAACTCCAGGTATGAATTCCTTCCTGTGGAGCAAGCCTCATATCCAATCACAATGTGGCTGGTTATCTCCATAGCATTCCTGCCACTATTGCACCATGGCGCTTGGCACTTTGGTAGCACTCAGGGCCATCCATTGGGTTGTAACATTGGTGGTCTTTCTCCCATGGCAGCCTGAATAGCACATTCTGGTACCATGAAAGCTATCCATCAGGGAGGAGGCCACCAGGTTCATTTCCTTATGTCTTGCATTCAAAGTGTGAACTTCAGCAGTAGGATCTAGTGGACAAGCAAGGGCAGTGGCTGTAAACTGTGCTGTTTTAAGAGCTAAATGTTAAGTGTTTTTTAATGTATTGTGCACCATAATTCTAAAGTGAACATCAAAAAATTATTAATGCAGGCCATGGAAGCAGGACTGTCAGAGGTAAAGAATGAGTTACAATCACGAGATGATCTCCTGAGGATTATAGAAATGGAAAGACTGCACTTGCATCGAGAACTGCTGAAAATGGGAGAATTGCAGACTGCTCAAGACAACAGGAAAAGGTACAGTTTTCAGAGGAGCCTCACAAAGCAGGACGTGTATGTGCAGGATGTGTGTGTGCAGGATACATGTATGTAAAGGATGTGTGTGAAGGAGGTATGTGTGGGCATCCACAGCCTTCACATTTGAATTAGAGTAAAGTTTAATTCGGATGCATTCTTTAGGATAGAGTGCATTTCAGTAGAAACAACAGTGTAGAGCTGGTGTTTAATTACATATTTGCAGAGAAATTGGATTTATTATTTATTCTACTTGCATCTACTTGTTTGCCTATAAGCCTGATGCTAACCTTTTCACTTACTGATGATGCCCATATGGTAACTATGCCTCTGAATTCATGACCTGTAGCTCCATATAAGGAGTCCTTGCTTGTCCTAGCTGGATGGCTCAGTGGTTAAAAGATCTTGCTGCTCTTCCAGAGGAACCTAGGTCAGTCCCTAAAACCCATGTTAGATGGTTCACAACCACTTGTAACTGCACTTCCAAGGAATCTGATGCCTCTGTCCTATGAGGGCATCTGCACTCATGTACACAGACAGACAGACACATAATTTAAAATAAAACAAATCTTTTCTTAAATTATTATTAACACCAATTTTCTCTCCTTAAGAATAGGCATATATTGCATATCCACCAAAAAGTGGGTCTTCTGAGAATTCTCAGTATTTGAGGTTTTGAAGAGATGGTCTGATTTCTTTAACAGTTCACTGGTATGGAACTTTCTTCTGAGAATCAGAAAGCTAATGAAACAAACATGGTTTCTAAACCTCTGAAATAGCTAAGTGATCTATTTTACTTCAAAGTTGTAGAACATGGTAACA
This sequence comes from Mus minutoides, assembly GCA_902729485.2. Classification (NCBI taxonomy): domain Eukaryota; kingdom Metazoa; phylum Chordata; class Mammalia; order Rodentia; family Muridae; genus Mus; species Mus minutoides. The sequence goes on from LR749691.1 coordinate 1,962,694, forward strand.
TGGGGAGATAGCTCAATAGTTAGGAGCAAAGACAGATCTTCCAAAGGACCAAGGTTCAACTCCCAGGACTCACATGGCAGCTCATAGATTTCTGTAGCTCTAGTTCCAGAGGGTCCAATGTCCTCTTGGCACCTATCCTGGCACTATACACACTCCTATGGTGCACAGACATGCATACAGGCAGAATGCCCATATACATAAAATAAAAATAAATCTTAAAAAAAAAAAACCAATGTCAGGCTAGGCATAGTGGTGCAGGCCTTTAAATCTGAACACTAGGGAGGCAGAAGCAGGCAGATCTCTGTGAATTGCAGCCCAGCCTGGTCTACAGAGTGAGTTTCAGTGTAGACAGGTGCTACAAAATGACAAAATTAATAATTTTCTGTCCAAATGTAGCCGGCTGTGCTTCAGTACGTGGTTCCTACATATCTGGCCAATCCAAAGTCTTCAATATCTTCTGTCAAACTGGATGAACATTATAGTCCCCAAACTATGTCTTTCTCCTTTGGAGGGACTCCCTCAGAAGTCTTCTCCTCCTGGGACTTGACAGTGCCACGTGCTGAGGGCTAGAGCTTTCTACTGTGTGTCACTCTCTCTGCCTTTCATTTTTCCCTCTGCACGTTTCACGTCTCTGTGGCTGCTGCCTGTCTAGCGTGTTGTCTGGGTTTCTTTGATTCGGACTCTGCCCCTTCTGCATGGTTCACTACGGTGAAGCTGCCAGGCACTGGTATGGTGGTTAAGGATGCTTCCGTTCATTCCCTAAACCTTCCTCGATGATATCCAATCATTAGCATTTCATTCCCTTCATTAGGACATGGACACCATTGGATGACATGTTTTGCATTAAGAAATAATTCTAATGTCCTTTCCCTAAACACAAAACCATACCTCCTTTATCCATCTGTGTTAGCGTGGTCTGCCCACCTGTCTACATAGGAATCACGTGTTTTCCATTCACTTGGTGAACTTGACAAGTCCAACCACAAAACATGGTTGGTTCAGTACCGCAGCTCTTGAGAATGCTTGGGAAGACTCTAGGAATGGGAACATCCTTTTCTCCCTTTGCAAATCTCACTTAGTGAGAAATTTTAAGGCCACTTTAGAAACCGATGCTTCATAAGAATGTTAGATGAAATGGAAAATACAACACATTACTCAGTGAGAAACACAAGCACACTGGACAATAACATGAAGTCTATATATACTCAGATGATATGGGAAAATAATATGTAGTATGCACTCTGATCACACAGAAAATAAATGTAGTGTGTACACTGATCATACAAGGAGCATGTTCACTTGTATATACAGGGGAGAGGCTAATGTTCACAAAGGCTGATAGCGGTTCTGCAGGCTGAGGACACTGCAATGGCGATTGTGTTCATATGCTCTGCTGGGCTAAGGAACCCCACAGACAGTGGGAGGAGTGTATTGGCGGGGTAGGGGATGAGGGCTATGACAACTGTGATGGCCAGAAAGGTCAATTGGCTTAGAAATCCCTATACCTTGAGGGTATCTCCATGACTCTACACCTTTTGAGAGCTCCTTTATTTCCAGTCTTTAAACTAATTCTCTCTCTGCCATTACTGAGATTAGAAGCTGTGGATTGCTTTTGTGCAGTTTGTGTTTTGGATATTGGGGACCCCTCAGAACATCTGGAGAGCCAGTTACACTCACAGGTGACTCCGACTGAGTCACAGCAGGCACGGTGGTGGGCTCACCTGACTTGCCTAGCTGCAGCCCCTCCCTGCTCCTACACTTTGTGTTTCCATGATTGATTCTGGCTTGCCCTCTGGGAAAGTGACTCTCACCAGCTGGACTTCTCTGAGTATCACTCTGGGTCCTAGTCATTCTTCTCCTGGGAGTTTCCACTCCCTCACTGCCCCACCCCAACATTAACAAATGGCTACCATCCCATTTTACAAGTAAATAGCCAAAAAATAGGCACATTTGAGTTTCCTTCCTGGCCACATGGTCAGATGTCCTCATGTTGAGCATTTCTGAAGACTGTGTGCCCCCACGTTCTTCTGACATGTATCTTTGCCTTGATGCACCAGGCCAGCAGTTGGGTTTATTTCCAATTAGGTGTCCATGCTATTTTATTACAGAAAGCAGTCTTTTCCTTACATTCAAAAATTTTATCCATAGAGATGGCTCAGTGGTTACGATCACTGGCTGCTTTTCCAGAGGTCCTGAGCTCAGTTCCCAGCAACAACATGATGGCTCACAACCATTTATAATGGGATCCTCTTCTGGTGTACAGGCATACATGCAAAGTACTCATATGCACAAAATATGTAAATAAATAACATTAAAATGTTTATGCTCTGTTTTTTTAATATATAATCAAAATGCCTATTAACTGCTCCATTTTCTCCCATTAAAACTGTACTCACTCAGAGACAGAAATAGAAATACTCCCAGGGCCGGAATTATTAGGATTTGCATTTTTTGTAACTAGCAATGTTGTCAACCATATAACAATATATCTCTACAGCGTCCATGATCTACACTAACAACATAATTACCAATTCACCAACTTAAGCTTAAGTGTTGCCTGCTTTATTTGTAATTCATAGAGTTGAGTCATCATATTCCCCTTCTACTAAAGAAGCAGAAAGGAAAAGGAAGGAGTTGTTTTCAATGGTCTCAGATCAACCCAATCATGAAAAGGAATTAAACAAGGTAAGGAATACAAAAGATTCATTCTCCCTGCTCTAGTGTCTGCATAAAACTAGTTCTAAGACCTTCCCTCAGCCTCCTAAAGTAATAATCTGCCAAGCTGTAAATTCTGACATTTTTGTATGAACACAAATCTTCAGTTATGAGGCGAATTCAATGTGGATGTGTGCCCAGGCTGGTACTCAGTGTATGGGTGACCTTGGTGACAGACCTACCTGCACACCTTGCCTAAGGGCCATCGTCTAGGATGTGGTTAGTACTGCTTGGATTATTCGTCCTGGGGTAGCATGAACAAATGTCTGTCACTCCAGATGGAGCACTGACTATAAACCAAAGACGGATTCTACTCAAGGCTCAGGTGGTGAACCAGTGAGCTTCCTGCCTTCAGAAGTGTGTATGTGTGTGTGTGTGTGTGTGTGTGTGTGTGTGTGTGTGTGTACTTACAGAATCATGTGTGATTCAAAGGCAGCTGCATCACTGAAAAGCCCATGCTGGAAGGGTCATTCATCACAGAAACTGATCCCTGAGCTCCTGACAGCCGCTCACTGCAGTCTCCTGGTCCTAGCAACTGTTGACTGCTTACAACAATGCCTGGGCTTTGCAACCCTTACCTTGTGGTGTGTTTTGGTAGTGTCCTGAGCCTTATGAGTTCTGCTTTCAGTACAAGAGGAAATGTTTCAGCCCAGAGGAAACAGTTACACAACTTCCACCACCCTGAGGTTATGATGGGTATAAAATGAGCCAATACCTGCTGACACTCTTGTGGCTCTCACCATGTGCCAAGGACACTGCCCCAAGGATCCTCTTTTTGCCCTTGAGAAAACTAAGATGCAGAGAAGTTGAAGAGATTCTCCCATATTACACAGATAATAATTGATAGATGGTAGGCTCTCTCACCCCAGAGACTACATACTTACCTCTGTTAAAATTCATGAGCTAATGAGCTAATGCAAATTACATGCTGAGAACAGGACCTGGCTCAGA
>LR749691.1:1966459-1991620 GCA_902729485.2 Mus minutoides
GCACAGATCTTCCAAGCTCCTGGCGGCCCAGGCTGCTGCGCTCTGCAGGACAATGGTGGATGGCGGAAGTAACTAGCTGCAGCTTCCCGAAAGATCTGCAAAGGGCATTTACATTCCATTGCACACACCATTGAGGGCCATGTGTTACGAATTTTGTGAGTGTTTTTCTTTTGTGGGTACAGAGCTGTTTTTATTCACTTGTTTGGTGGTAAAATTCACATTTTAAAAATGCCATGTAATTGGAAGCACAGATAAATCAATCTCATTTAGAAGCACATTCAATGGAAGGACATATTGTTTTAATATCTAACCACTGGAAACTAATAAAAAACATCTTAATCCTCTTTCAGAATAGCATATTTATTTTCTTAATTTTCCAAGTTTCGTCTATAAGAGGCTTGTGTACATAAACAGTAAAATCCAGACTGTCAAACTGCAGAACAATATGACTGGTTCATCAAAGAGACTGCCAGGAGAATATAAATAGAGGAGGTGGGGACCAAAGAGATTCAGAGGGAGTGAGCAAGGTGGACAGTAGATAGAGGGGCTTGCAGCTAAGCCTGATAACCTAAGTTCCATGCCCAAGACTCGTGATGAAGGAAGGGACCAACACCTGTGAGTTCTCTGAACCTCCACACATGTGCCATGACATGCACATGTAAACACATGTAATTAAAGAGACTCATAACATATCTAAGTCACATTTCTAACTTTAGAATAGAGCAGGACCAGATAAGGAATGGGTGGTACCCAGCCTGGGATGCAGCAGATTGGCCTCTGGATGCAGGAACTCTGCATTAGTTCATCCTCTTTCCCTAGGTGTCAATCCTGAACCTGGCTGTTCCAGGGTGTAACCCATGATGGATGGGGGCACAGGTTCTAGAAAGTGACTGCCTTTCGTGAGATCTGAAAAGCCAAACAGACACAAAGACAGGGTGGACAGAAAGAGCTGGGCAGGTCTGGTGAGATCCTAATCCAGTTTCACAGACTCGAAAAGCACTGGAGATTTGGGACAATTTCACATCTGAAATTCTGAATTCTGCCTGAAAATATTTGGTGATATAGAAGAACTAGTCATTAAGATGCCATCATGGAATTCTGGGAAGAAAGAGAAAAGACAGAAAGGAGGGGAGAAACCCTTATTCCTTTAGAGATGTACACTGAACAAATATTTGAAAGAGCAAATATAGTCAGTCTCTTGTCACCTTTTAAAGTGTCTGAGAACATTCAAAGAAGTTTCTTTGTGGATTTTTTTTTTTTTACTTCGTTCTCTGGCTTTATGTCTTAGGGCACTTGTGTTGATCAGAACACAAGTTCTATGCACCCTCCCCCCACCCCTTTGGCTGCATTCTTGGCTGGGAGCCTGTGCCCTGGCTCTCTGGCTCCCATCTTACTTACCCTCAGTATTTTGTGTGATAACCTCTCCTCTGGGAAGAGCATCCTGATGAATCCCCCACCCCCACCCCCACTTAGCTGGTTATTTACCCTCCAGGACATCCCTCAAACAGCCCTTACTACCTGTGATATAAATGTTCATTTGTCTCCCCTGCTCTATATGTCTGTGTGTTCTGAGAGAGGGTACATTATCTGTGACTCTCAAAAGTGAGAAGCAATGAGTTGGGTCTTTAACACTATGCCAGGGAGAGTGAACACGGCGTAGGCACGGTGTGAGCAATGGGGACAGAGAGCAGAGGGTCTGAGAGGGTGGCCTGGGCTGTTGCTGGCTAGATATGGAAAGCTGAAGGCGGTAAGGAAGCCAAGTTCAGCAGATTCTGTTATGAAAAGAAAAGCGAAGATGGTGAGGGACTCTAAGGGTTCCGAGAGGCAGGAAGACATTCCTACGGACACAGGAAGCTCAGTGTGCTACAGCGTGGCTCTGAGACACACTGTGGAGACACCGCTGCCACAGCAGGATTTATGCTTCTTTCATTTTTTTTTAAAAATATATGTAAGTATAGTCAAGGACCATGAGTTCCGGTCTCGAATCTGGCACGTTCTCTTTGTATGATTCGAGCAAACTGCTTACCCTCCTTAGGTTGCTGTTTCTCCATAAAGAAGGTGATGATGGCCAGACTTTGTGGTATACACCCATGATCTCAGAACTTCAGAGGCCAGAGCATGAGGAGCCAAAGATAGGGCAGTCTGGGCTGTGCAGGTGGACTCTGCGTCAAAACCACAACAAAGCACTTAGTACCAGTCTCTGTCAAGTCTGTCGGAGAGCTGAGTCCAGGGGCACTGCGCATGACAGTAAGGCGCTGAGGATGTGGGAACTGGGAGGAAACTGACTTAGGGTGCCCCTCGTTGGTTAGCCATGATCAGAAGTAGGCTGTCATGGGCCACAGCCCAGCACAAGCTGCAGCTGCTCTGTGAGGGAGGGGCTGCTCACGTCTCTGCTCACTCTTACCAGATGAGAAGCCAGCTCTATCAGGAGGAAGGCCTATGCTCTGAACAGGAACGGCTGAGGAATGAGATCTCTGAACTCACCCAGGAGCTTCACCAGAAGGAGGTCACTATAGCAACTATCATGAAGAAAGCTGCCCTTCTGGAAAGACAGCTAAAGATAGAATTAGAAATAAAAGAAAAAATGTTAGCAAAGCAACAGGTATGCATGCTTGAGGGAGAGCACTCTCCAGGGTTGGATCCTGCTCCTGCCCATCCTAGCCCTCACTCCAGTCTGTCAAAAGCCTTGACGCCTGGTCAGTTAATGAGACTTACCCCATAAAACCCTGTGCTGTGGACAAAGTACCATCAAAGACACACTAAGGTCCTACCAGACGGTGCACACCTGTGTAAGCGGTCGCATGCCAAGGTCCTGCAGCTGTCCTCCCAGATCACACGACCCTGTCCCTTCCTCAGTCTTTTACCTCTAAACTTTATTTTGTAGAAAGCAATTCCAGCTTGCTTGAGCCCCCCCCCCCCCCCCCACATTTAATAGATTGCCGGTAGTGTTTTAAACATGGAGGCAGCAACATAGAAACCAGCACCTAGCTACTAGGCATCCACTCAGCACGCAGCAGTCCTCAGAGACAAGCAAAGATGTTGAGGTTCCACATTAAAACCCAGCAGGGATGTTCACACCTGCCTTCCCTCCTGGTTCACACCTGCCTTCCCTCCCGATGTCTTCTTTCCATTTCCTTGCTCTAACAATTTGTGGCCTTCTTTTGACAGCACAGGCTTTATGGCCCTTTCAATCTAAGTCTAGGTGATTTCAGAACACAAAGCATGAATCAAGACAATTTCCATAAGAGCAGTTCAATCATGTGTATTTACAAAAACAGGAAAGACTGGGCCTTCATCCAGCCATAGGCCGCAGACTGACCAGTCTGACTGCACACAGGAAACCAGCACAGGGCAGTGCATGGCAGGGTGCCTTGCCTATGGATGGCAAGGGTCAACAGCACAAGAACGAACCCCGAGTTCATCTTCATACCACCATGCTTCCCAGACTTTGTCAATGAGCATATATCTTATAATTCACAAAAAAAATAAGTATTTTTAACACAAGAGTTTTATATAGAAATGAGCCTTAGCTATACAAACGAGCAGGCCAGGCATGGAGGCATGAGTCTGTCATCCCAACATTCAGGTAGACGACAGACATCAGGGAAAGAAGAAAGAACTACAAAAGAAAGTCATAGGCACACAGGGAACTTGGCCAGAATACCAGAAGGAACGAACTAAACACCGAAAGCCATATACTGCCATATACTGTAAATATTAATTGGGCGCTGAAGACGTGTAATGAGCAAGAGTATTTTCAAGAAGGTTTTTCTTAATTGTGATTATAATTCCTATACATGAAAAATGGAATTTCAGATTTGGTAGGGTAAAAATAAATCATGATTAAAGTGTTTTAAAGTTCGCACTGCTCAAACTGGAAGAGAGGCGGGGATGGGGGCGGTGGGGGTTGGAGCAAGGCGGGGCTCTGGGCACGGCGGGAGTCGTGGGGGAGTACTGGGGAACCCGACTGGTGGGAGCACTTTGTTTCCCTCATACCACAGAAAGTATTTGCACCGCCTCGACAGGGTTTATTAACATGATGATGAGCTTCCCTTGTGAGTTTTAAACGTGCCTTTTATCTGCTAATCTTTCAGGTCTCAGATAGAAGATACAAAGCTGTCAGAACAGAAAACCCACACCTGAAGGGAATGATGGGCGATTTAGACCCAGCTCGGTACTTGGTAATACGCTGAATTCCCCCAAGCTGAATAAATAGGAGGTGGCTTGGCTGGTCAAGGGCTGACTATCAGTGTGGTCACTGAGCATGCGTGCCAGGAGCGCTGAGCTGCGCACTGCCTACCACTGTGGCTTGCCCAGCTGGGGCACCTGGTTTGGGCTAATTTCTGATCATTTCCCAGACATTCAACGCATGCCGTTGTCTGGCTTTTAATCCTGCAGTTGCTTGAAACCCTATATCCTAGACAGCCGGAATTCGATGCCAACCTTATGCTCAGAGAAGCCCTCCCCACAAACCCGAATCAGAACGATTTGTTCCGTTCTTGCTTGATTCATATTTGACTGACTTGTTTTGTGGCTTGTCCCTTTCAACTTGATGACAAGCAGGAAGTTAGCAAGACCAACAGCTCAGGATAGAGCAAGCGTTCAGTGTTTGTTGACTGACTATATGAATTAGCCCCTGGCTCTACCTGTACTCATAAACAACTTAAATGGCTCCAAGTCTCTCACTTCCATTGTCTGATGGTTGGATTTTTGTAGAACTTTTGTTGGTCGAAATATTGAAATATTAGCATTATTTGTTACATTTTCTTTTATTCACTTAGAAAAAATCCTACCATTATCTTCTTTTAACTGTTCAAGGAACAGAAAGGTAATATTAAAAAAAGGGGGGGGCATCGGCATCGTGGCTGCTTAAGCTAGCCTATTCCTTTAGCCATAATAATATGAGCACATGGGCCGAGACCTTGGCCAGCCCCTTCTGAAGCCAATGTTCTATTTCTGTCATGTTGTGCACCTGTTCTCACATGAGTCCGTATTCCAGCATCAAGACAGTAGAAGCATCTGGAAGCACTCTCCCTTCTTCCTTGAACATGGCTGTGGATCTTGTGATTGGAGCACAGATGGATAAAAAGGGAAGCTTGCTGGTCTCCCTGTCTACCACATTAAACACCTGCCCATCACCTCTGCCTCTTCATTCCCTAACGTGGGACACAGAAAGCAAATGCCGGCTCCATAGAGATATATACATACACATATATACACATACACATGTGTATATTGTAACTATTTGTATATATACATGTATATACATATTGAAGCGACACACACACATATATATAATCAGTTCAATCCAAGTGTTTGTATATATCCCAGGTCACTATAGCCCAGCTGAAGGGCTTCACTTTGCTCCTGTAGGATTTTGGCTTTGTTCATTTGTATCTTCTGCTTTTTAAAGAAGTAAAACACACAAAGATTTAAAAAGCAGCTGCTGATTACCTACCCCCACCCCGATGACTCCCCCCCCCCAAGCCCAGTGTGAGCAGCAGAGGAGGCTGGGCTGACAAGCAAATGGTGGTTCCTGTTGCTTCTCCTGCCCCCTGACCATTTGCACAGCTAAGCTGGGGAGATCGTCTCCATTAACTAGATGTGTAACTCGAGCATTGCCCAGATCTGACCTCCAGCTGTGTGTGTGGACAGCAGTACAAGAGCAAGTGCTGGGGACATTTATACTCATCCACACTGTACATGACTGCCTATGAATTAATCCAATATGTGCAGGCAGGTGACGTCAGAGCACAGTCCCTGCTTTAGCCTCTCGCCCCCTTCCTTCTCTTCCACATCGTGTCCCATGTGCCAGACAGGGATAAAGAGATGGCTTGGCAGTTCAGAACATTTGTTGTTCTTAGATAGGACTTGAGTCAGTTCCCCGCTCCCATGTGGCAGCTCACAGTCCAGTTGCAGCAGATCTGAAACCATCCTCTGACTCCTTCAGGCTCCTGTGTACAAAAGGTGTAAGGTGAACACACACATATACAGATACATATAATTTTTTTTAACTAGGTTTACAAACAGTCATACTTGTGTGTGTCTTATTTTTGTTTGCTCCAAAGTTTCTTTCTACACCAACTAGCTCAAGCATATTTTGCCCTTTGTGATCGTTTTATAATATTCCATGACTGACTAGAATTTCTCATAACTATTTCAACCCTAGGATATTTGAAAATATTTCATATTTTCACCTGAATAGATATCTCATAAAAAACATCCCAGCCTGAGCAGCTTCCTGGAGGAGGAACCGTTGGCTCGCTTGCCAATATGTGTTGTAATGCTAACACGTGCTGTCAGAGCCTCTTCCTTCCTCTCCTTTATGCTGTGCTTTTTCATTGCACTGTTCCCAAGGTAACTCTCTTTCTAGCACTTTGATGCGCAGCTCCCTGACAACAGGTGGGCCCCATTAGTTGGTAGTTTGTAGCCAGGTGAACTAGATACGTGTAATGTATTTTTCTCTGATGTTAGTTTTCCTTTCTTTGCCAATTTTTAGGACCATTTTCCAGTCTGTTTTCTGTAACTTTGTTTTTTGCCGTACATGAAGTTTTAAAGTTTGACTTGCCAAAAGTCACTGTCTCTTGATGAATGCCTTTGTAGCTTCCTTCTTTGGAAACAGAGTTCTCCACATGCACATACATACTTTTGTGTTCTTTTCAGTTTTTCATCTTTTCCATCCAATTGTTTGATCCATTTAAATTGTACTTTGAAAGACAATATGTAAGAGCACAGTTAAACTTATCATGCAGACCAAGCTCAATGTACCAAGTTTCTCCTTATAATTTCCTGTGGGTTCTATCTGAAATTGAATTCATTTTTGTATTAACTTTGAAGACTTAATGCTTTTATTGTAATAAGATATAGCGTGATTCCTCATTTCTTTATAACACATTTCCCAATAATGCAATTTTTCTTTGATAGTTTGTTTTTCCTTTCTTTAAAATTATTCCCCAAGTTATTTACAATTCCTGTCTCTGTTATAAATGGAGAGCTTTGTTTTTACTATATCAAGCAGCTAATTGCTAATATTGAAGAAGGTCCAACCTCTTCTGTACCTTCTGTAGGATGCTGTGCTAGTGCCGGTCAGCTGCTCCTCTCCCTCTCCTTCTCATACCTGCTCTTGTCACTGTCACTCTACCTTTGCTAAGACATGAATATCTTGAGCCATGACAGTAAGTACTTGCTGGAAATTTTTCTAGTTTCTGATTATAAATGTCACACTTTTGGAGTTTTGAGGGATATAAATTTGCTTTTCATCCATGATTCCATCTTGTGAAATATGGCTGCTAGTGTTTCTCCGAGTCTTTTCAACAGATGACTCTGTGTGAGGGTCCCCTTTCATTTGTTGATGTGTTAGGGACTATGGTTGACATATGTCCTGACTTTGTCCAGATTTGGGTTCCTGGGATACATCTTCCCAATCCTAAATTAGCTTGATACCACAGTGTGTTTGCTTAGAACGGAGGGACATACTAACTCACAGAGGACTCCAGGAGGAGGCCAGAAGTCCCAAACAGATGTCCTCGGGGCCACACTCCTCTGATCTGTGTGTGCCAGATTCCTCCCTCTTCTGTCTCAGTGGGCTGTGGTCCCATGTCTGACTCGTCCCATGATTCTCATGAGTCAGATTTTGCCTTTTGCCCAGGCATTCAATTCAGGTCCTCTGTGAAGCCCTCATTTTAAAATAAGGCCATATTCTGAGGAACTAGGGGTTAGGACTTCAACAAGCTTTTGTAGGGAGCCACCGTTCAAATCATAGTAGCCATGCTCTGCTCTATCGGTGTTAATACACTGCTGGGTTTGGTGTGATGAGTTTTATTTAAAGTAAAGTTTGTCATAGCTCCTTGTACTTGTTTTAAAGTTACACTTTCTAAACACACACTGGGGGTTCCTGGCTATGGGGTGTCCACTGAAAAACTTAGACCAGCCTTTACCTTTCCCTCTTTCATTCAAATCTCTTTATTTTTTCCCCTAAGGTCATTTGGATAATCTGTATCTTTTTAGAAAATGTTTCCACTTCAGTTTATTTCCTTACTACTGAAGTTAGTTAGAACTACAACTTCATTCATCCCCCATCCCCCAAGTTCTGTTATTAGGTTTTCCTGTTTGAAGTAGGGTCTCATTCCTTGTCTGAGGCTGCCCTTGAACTTCTATCTCAGCCTCATGTGTGTCAGGATTACAGACATAAACTGTCATACCCAATTCTGGTTGTAGTTTCCTTTCTTCCTCTTGGTCTTGGATAATTGAACACATTCTCTTCTACTTGTTTTAGCTATGACTCATGTTCATCTTACTAGTGTGTAAAAGTAATGGCTTTGAGGGTTCTATTACGTGGATACATTTTAACCTTTATCTTTGTTTTGTTTGTATGATGGTTTGCATGTATCCACAAGTGTGTCCCACAAGTGTGTAGTCTCTGTGCAGGCCAGAATAGAACATCAGATTTCCTGGGGCTGGAATTACAGATGATTGTGAGCTCTGGGTGCTGAGGATTGAAGCTGAGTCCTCTGGAAGACCAGCCAGGACTCTTACCTACTAAGACCTCTCTCCAGCCCCCTGCTTAATTTATTATTAGAGTTTATCAGTTTCTACTTGCTGGTTTATTTCACTTTGTTACAATTTTCAAGTTTTATGAAATGAAGAAAACTATTATTCCTGTGTATTAGAATCCTGTAAGTATAAAAAAATCCATAATCAGGTTACTTCAGCAATAATTAGAATAGATAAATATAAACTTAAGTGATTAGAACTGAAACTTCACCCTAGGCAGAAAAAAACAAAATATATACATTATTTTCAGCCTCCTAACATTTGTAATATTTGGATAATATTAAAATAGTAGTTGTTTTTTCTTTCCCTTTCTTTTTTTTGGGGGGAGGGGTGCTGCATGTATGTCTGATTACCACATGCACATATTGCTTACAGAGACAGAAGGGTGTCTGATTCCCTGGACTGGAGTTAAGGATGGAGGATATTTATGAGTTACCATGTCCATGCTGGGAACCAATCCTGGGGCTTCTGCAAGAGCAGCAAGTGCTCTTAACCAGTGAGATATTGTGAGACCCCCAAAGCGCTTCCCCCTGAAATGTAAAGCCCCTAAACGCTCCCCCAAGCTGTTTCCTGATCTCTAAGAATACAGCCAATAAGAAGCTCTTTGTTCTCTAAAGCTAGCAAGAAGCCTTTTGTTCCTCTACCTTAGGTGACCTAGCCAGGGGTGCCTGCCTGCCTGTGTAAGGGCTCGAAGAGGAGCTGTAGCTCACCCCCACTCCTCATGCCTTGGAATTTTACCAAGGACACCCCCCCCCAGAGAAGAGTTGTAGCCCAACTCTCCTCCCAACTCTCCTCCTAATTCCTCACTTTTTCCTTAAAAGCCCCCTACTGTTACCGCTCTGGTGGAACTCCCCTGCCCTTTGAGGCGAAAGGAGTTCGTCCTCAGCTGGCTGACAATAAACCCTCCTGCAGTTTGCATCAAGTGGTTTCTCACGAGTTTTGGGGGCGCCAACTCATCCCAGGACAGGAGCGACCCTGTTTTCGAGGGTCTTACAATATCACTCCAGTAGCCGCAGTACTTGAAATTGGCCCTGACTAAATAAATGCAGATTTGAGAATGTTTCTGGTTGCCTAATTCTGAAGCTCCTTGCTTGCTTCCTTGGAGAAGAAAGTTTGACCAAAGATGCCGGTCACAGTGATGAGAAAGCCACTTTGTAGGCCACCGCCCCACAGGCAGATCCCTCTACCAGTGGAGAAAGATTGGCTGGGTCAGCCACAGAATGGAAGGCTGACTTTCTCCAGGTCTCAGTGAGATGCTTACATGCCCTTCTGTGAGTCTTCACCCAGAAGCCAGACCTTTCTCTGCCTTTCCTAAGCTTCCATAGGAAAGCTTTCCATAGCTTCAATACTAATATGATGGTATGAATGATTATCAATATGCAGTTATTCACAGTGTGAGGAAGTTTGGAATGACTATGAGTGTTATTCTATGTGGATGGTTCTCAATGCTTGGAAATTTAGGGACTTGAAAAAAAAAGTCTAAGCTCCAAACATTTAGTTTTCTAGGCCTCAAATCCCAAATGTTTGGAGCTTCAAAAGTGATGTGTTGCTTAAGCCAAGCATTTTATGCTAAGGTATTGCTCTCCTGATCCCAGAGAACTGCTCTGCCATCAGCCACAGTGCATCTTGGGATGTTCAATACACAGGTCTGGAAGATGGAAAAGGGCAAGAGAGAGCCAAACACAGCTTCCTTATGACCTTGTGTGAGAATAGGTCTCCACTGAGACCTGGAGAAAGTCAGCCATCCATTCTGTGGCTGACCCAGCCTATCTTTCTCCACTGGTAGAGGGATCTGCCTGCAGGGCGGTGGCCTACAAAGTGGCTTTCTCATCACTGTGACCGGCATCTTTGGTCAAACTTTCTTCTCCAAAGAAGCAAGCAAGGAGCTTCAGAATTAGGCAAAGCTTTATGAGAAGAACAGCGCATGCACACATGCATACTTATGCACATACAAGCAAGCAAGCATACACACACACACACACACACACACACACACACACTCACACACAAACACACACACATACCTGTCCTGGAAACTTCTACAGTGCCTAATTAAAACAGCCTGAGAAATCTCTAAGCCTCTTGTTTAAACCATTTATTTTGTAATTTAAATTTATTTCACTTTACGTCCTCAGAGTGGGACATTAATATATCAGGTAGCAGAACTCTACTCAAGTCGTCCCTGCTCCACATGTGCAGTGCTCGCTCTGTCTCAACTGTAAGACCAATGCAGCAAAATGGTCCAGATTTCAACCCCAGACCACAATAAGTTCAGCATGCAATTTGTTACATCACCCAGCAGTGGGGCATGAATATTTTAATCAATATGAGATTTGAATAATTGGAATAATTTATTATTTTACTGCCCTCTCTAGTTTTATAGCAAAACTAACTCAAAATATACTAAAGAATTAAATGTGGAATAATGAAATCATAAAACAAATAGAAGAAAGTGAAAGTAAATATTTAATAGTTCTTTAAAAAGAGAATAAAATTGGGATGTGAGGCAAAGCGGAGGGCACCTCGAAGGAGAGGAGGGCACAAAGGAGAGGAGGGTGGGAAGGAGAGGAGGGCGCGAAGGAGAGGTGGTGCTCTTAAATGACAACAACAAAGTCCCTTCCTAGGAAACGTGGCACAGCACACAACTAAAACTCTAAAAATACCTTTTTAAAACCACCAAAAAAAAAAAACAAAAAAAACAAAAAAACCCCAAAAAACAAGAACCCATACTTTCAACCAACTGGAGACACTCTGGATTTCTGTCTCTAGTGTTAAAACATATTTTGATATTAGTAAGAAGCAACTCCTAAGTGGGAAAACAGCCAAAGAATACAAGAAGCAGCCAAGACCACATAGCGTGAAGTTGCCAAAAAGAACATGGATACCCATTCAAGTTCAGCAATGAAGTTTGCCGTTACCTGCCATTGGCAAATCTGACAAATAGCAATATTAAATTTTGAGTGTAATAAAATAAGACCTTTAGGCTATTACTGATAGGAATTTATGAGATTCTTTTTAGGATTATTTTCAGTTTTATTTGTGTGTGTGTGTGTGAGAGTGTGTTTATCATATGTTCACATGCCCTTGGAGGCCAGAGAAGGGTGTCAAATCCCCTGAAGTTGGAATTACATGTAGTTGTGAGATGCCCATTGTGGGTGCTAGGAATTGAACTCTGATCCTCTAGAAGAGATTGTAAGCTCTGCGCCATCTCTCCAGCCCCAGATGTAAGAGAGCAATGTGGCACAGGGGTAGGTAGACTTCTCATTGAGGTCCTCAAAGACCTTCATTCAGTTTATCCTTGTGTTGTAAAGAACTTCCAGTGAAGGTCTGCGAGTGAGGAAGTCACGGTTCTGTTGATGACTCTGAAACAGACTATTTTCAAGAATAGGAGTGATTAAATAAACTTAACACCTCTTTAATGCAGCCATTAAAAAGTATTTTAAAATATTTTTAATTAATTTATTAATACTAATAATTTATATCTAAAATATTTAGGGGGAGCAAAGAGTTCACAAAAAATGCATCACCTGGTTCAAATGAAGGGTCTTGCCAACACAGGAATCTAGACATGGAAAATGCCCATAAACGTCCACTCAGTGGGGGGTCTGTTTTACTCCCTAGGCTGTGGACTTAAGTAACAAGAAGCTTTCACAGTACACATCAATTAACAAGCTTGAATATGAGAATGAAAGGCTCCGAAGCGATCTTGCCAAGCTCCATGGCAATGAAAAAGCAGCGTGGCCCAATCAGAGCAGCTATGGTGAAGCCGGGGCATACGTCTTCCAGAGCCAGCTGAAAATGGAGACCAGTGGAGACAGGTATGCCAGCTTGGCCATAAAGAACAGACATTTAGAAATCCCTTGGGGAAAATGTGTAAGTAATATAAAGTGACGACCTCTGCAGGTGTTTGTATTCTATGTGGTAGTGATAACACAGGAGTCTGGACACACTGTTTTGTAAAAAATACAGACTGGCAATTACTGTCCAGAAATAACGGTGAACCGGGTGCAGAGCCCCTGAGCTGGGCACAGAGTCTCTGGGGATTTTTGTTTGCTACTCATTTCAGAACACTCATGTAAGAAGACATGCCCTACATATAAGTAATCTCATTTTTTAACAGTATGAGAATGGGGGGAGCCAGAATTTACTCTGTTAGATCTGATGTTAAAGCAAAACAAAAAAACATGAGGAGGTGTCACTTCTTTCTGTCCTTCCCTGATGCAGGTCCTTGGTGTTGTCACCTGCTGTGGTGACTCAGAGCTGGTCACATAAGCAAGGGCCCCATGGGCAGTGAGAGCAGTGAATAGAAGAACAGCAACTGCTGTCCACTTTACTCCCATGATCTCTAAAATGGGTCCATTCACAGCTAGAGTTGATGTGTTAATAATGAGCCACGCTAATTAACTTAATTTTTAACAAAAGGTCTCTGGAGGCAAATCACTACTTCCTCAAATGTACAAAGTGCTCAGCAAAGCAATTCTTTTTCCACAGAACTTCTCAGGGCCACGAAGATGCTGGTTTACATTGTGGGTTTCTGAGAAGGGCTATGGTATGCTGGCTTGGCCAAACTTCTCATTAAGAAGGTCCAAACCTCACTGCAACTGAGGTCCAATCCTCAGAAACCTGAGATACTTAGCACGAACAACTAGCAGTGTTTTCAGTTTTTTTGTCTGTAGGGTGTTAGTGAGGATTGTATGAGAGAATCCATGTAGTATGTGTAGTTGCATGTATGTTGAACACTATCACTAATATTATTAGTAATGTTATATTTGCAATATTAATACCTTAATGATAATTCATGGTGTCTAAAATGCATATTTTGGTGACCAAGCTAATAGCTAACCCTGAAGTCTGAAGAAGGTAGTGCCAGAGTTCATCTTGGTAGCTAAGCAAAATCTATGGAACAGACCAAAATAGGGGCAGGGAGTCTGTGCAACATTCTTTCCTAAGATTGATTCATTCCATATATGTGACCACGCTGTCACTCTTTTCAGACACCCCAGAAGAGGGCATCCGATTCTATTACAGATGCTTGTGAGCCACCCTGTGGTTGCTGGGAATTGAACTCAGGACCTCTAGAAGAGCAGTCAGTGCTCTCAGCCACTGAGCCATCTCTCCAGCGCCCTCTCTGTTCAGTGTTCTTAAGACTCTGGAGCAGTGTCCTCCCTTCACTGTCTCAATCCCATGGTTACTAGAAGGATGGATTCTTTTCAATTTTAGGTTTATTTTTATGTATATGTGTTTTGCCTGCATGTCTTTACATGCTCCATGTGCATGCCTGGTGTCCACAGAGGCCAGAAGTCAGGGATGGATCCCCTGAAACTAGAGCTCCACATGGTTGTGAAGTGCTGGGAACCAAACCCTGGTCTTCCGCAAGAGCAACAAGTATTTCTAGAAATTGGAAACCCCTCTCTAACTCCAAAGATGGATTCTAACAATTCTAATGCTTCTTGAAATGAACTTCAAGTCTCTCCAATGTGCTAAATTAATCCCTCTCTAGAAAGGGGAGATAAGGGAAGGTCAAGGTGCTGTGGTGGGGATACCTTGGTAAGGCAGTGGTGGTACTACAGTGAGGGTGCCAGGATGTGGGTACTGTGCAGGAGGTGCCATGGTGGGCATATTGTGCAGGAGGTGCTGTGGTAGGCATACTGTACAGGAAGTGCCGTGGTGGGCATACTGTGCAGGAGGTGCCAGGGTAGGCATACTGTGCAGGAGGTGCCAGGATAGGCATACTGTGTAGGAGGTGCCATGGTGGGCATACTGTGCAGGAGGTGCCATGGTGGGCATACTGTGCAGGAGGTGCCATGGTGGGCATGCTGTGCAGGAGGTACCATGGTGGGCATACTGTGCAGGAGGTGCCATGGTGGGAATACTATGCAGAAGGTGCCATGGTGGGCATACTGTGGTGGGTGCCATGGTGGGCACATTGTTGTGGGTGTCATGGTATGTCATAGCTGGGAATGCCACAGTGAGAGTGATGTCCTAGTGGAGGTGTTCTAATGGGGATGCCATGATGGAGGTGCCATGGTGAGAGTAATGTCACGTGGCTGTCATGGTGGGGTGTCACTGTGGATATTTCACTGTGGTAGCTATGTGGTGCAGGTGTCAGAGTGGGTGTCTCGTGGTTGGAGAGCCATGGAGGGAGTGTCATTGTGGTGTTCTGCTGGGTACCTGGAGTCTTCAGTGTAAGCACTGTGGGGAAATGAAGAGGCCCTGGCCACAGTCAAAGCCATCTGATGGCTGAACATCACTCAGCAAAACTGAGAACCTGCTCTACGGGTCATTTTCTAATCCAGAATAAGAACCCCACAAAGTGCTTCACTACTTTCAGTCTCCATAAAACAAGGCACAGCCTTGAAGATGCCAGGTGGGGTTGTGTGGCTGCTTGCTGATATCAGCAAGTCACTGAGGGCTCTCTCTGGGCTCCCACCTCTCTCCTCACTCCCTGCAGCACCTCTGGAAGCCTCAGGTGAAGAACCCTACCATTACATTGTAATCTGTTATTTCAAAAATATTTTTCTTGGCCCTTCACCTTCCTTTGTCAGGCAGTCTAGCATGTATTAAAAGTGCCCAACAAGCCAGGTGGTGGTGGCGCACGCCTTTAATCCCAGCACTTGGGAGGCAGAGGCAGGTGGATTTCTGAGTATGAGGCTACCCTGGTCTACAGAATGAGTTCCAGGACAGCCATGGCTACACAGAGAAACCCTGTCTTAAAAAAAAAAAAAAGTGCCCAACAAACCCAAGACAGTGGGGGCAGAGGCAGGAAGAGGTAAAAGGCTCAGTGGGAGACGATCTTAATAAGCAGCCTGGAAAACTGTTCCCACTGCAAAGCTGTGCTCTGCCAGTTCCGTTTGCTTAAACTTTCATTAAATTTGTTTTAATGCTTTGTCTGATTTCAGTGTTCTTCGGTGACCTGGTTTTGAAAAGAAACAGCATTTCAAATGTCCTGAATAAATTATTGCCATGTAAAACCCACAATGGGGAAAAGCTGTTGCGATGTGGGGACACTTTGAGCTCAGTGGTGAAAATGGAAAGCAGGTAGCTCCCTGCTGATGCCAGCAGCAAAAGAGGAAGGCTCCCTTCCAGCCTGGCTCAGGGAGTCAAGTAGCAAAAGTTATATGTACATATGTGTGCATGTGCATGCATGTATGTGTATATGCACACATGTATGTATATGTATGCGTAAATGTGTATATGTGTATATGAATGTGTGGTATGTGTATGTTGTGGTATATATGTATCTGTATGTGTGAGCATGAATGTATGTGTCTATATATCTATGTGTTTGTTTTATATATATGTGTGTGTATATATGTGAACAAGTATGTATGTGTCTGTATATATCTGTATCTGTGTGCATGTGTGTATATATGTATATATACTTTATATGTGTATATGTATGGTGTGGATCTGTGCATGTAGGATATATCCATATATTTGTCAGGCATAAGTTAATAAGAAAATACCCATCATCTTTACATATCAATGGGTTAAACTATTTGGAGAAAGAAAACTAAAATTACTCCACAAAGCCTCAAGGTCACAGTCTATGGAATTATCCCTTGTAATGGAGGAAGATCCAAGAGGTCAGTGATTTAAACAACCTGGTATTTATTCCTACCCTCCGTTGTCTTTCACCCTTTCTGAAGTGATCTCTTCGTGTTCCCTCACTTGAAATCTTTAGCACTTAGTTTCTAGAGTAATAATATATTCATCACTCTAAAAAGTTTATGAGACATAATGGAATTTGGTTAAGATGCTCTGAATGGTGTTCTTAAAAGATAGTGTTTTGAAGTTGCAAGGTAATTTACAAGCTGATTTAGAGTACTGGGACCCAGAACTATTAATATATAACTAATTTTAATGACAAACTAATATTGTAATAAATGGAGCTTGTCTTTATATGAGAATACACACTTAAAAGTGAAGCCACAGGGGCTGGAGAGATGGCTCATTGGTTAATAGCACTGACTACTCTTCCAGAGGACCTGAGCTCAGTTTCCAGAACCTTATCAGGTGGCTCAAAACCTCCTGTAACTCCAATTCCAGGGATTTGACTCCCTCTGATCTCCACCAGCACCTGCATACATTTGGGGAACATTAGCCCACATGGGTGCACACACAAATACACATAAAAAGAAATATTTTAAAAATTCAATCCATGGTTTAAATTCTTATATCATGAACTGAGAAGAGACTAGTAACTGGAAACATTAATCATTAAGATGGCTTCATGTATAGCTAATACATTGTTTAACAGGAAAACCCCACAAAATTAACAGGTTTGCCATTACTGCTTAGCAGGTCCCTTATTAAGGGACAAATCTAGAAGCCAAAAATAAGTTATGAAAACTCTATACTGTGGTATTAGCCAATAAGGAGCCGATCACAGCAGACCAGACAAAAGGTTCCAGGCCAGGAGACAGTGCAGGTCACAGAATGGGGAACTTCTGGAGACAGTGAGAAGACAAGGCTGGAATGAGGTCAGTGACAATGGGTGGGTTCTCATCCCTGGCTAGGACATCATCCCCTAGTCCAGGAGAAGGACCTGGAGAAGAGACAGGGGCACATGTGTGAGGCCGTGCAAACTGCAGTCAGGACCTCACACTCCATGAGGAGTTCTGCCTCCCCTCCAAGCAGACGACCCTGCCATACTTAGTGGCCCAGAGCAGGGCCCATGGGAAAGCTAATTGAACAGTTCAACTGTGGATATTAAAAGCCTTCTGGAGTAATTTTGAAGCCCACTTTATATTGATACATGCAGCATTTTGTGCAAGGTGGTTTTATGAAGTATTTGAATAGCTATGTTCTAGAAGAGCTTTCAGCCATAAAGATGATTTAAGCCAAGGCACTTTACTTCATAATGTAGTCTTTTCCTTCAATCTCAATATTTTATTGATCTTATAATATAAAAAATATTCCTACATAAATCTTAGTAATTATTTCCATGAAGCTATCTCTGCATTCACAGCAAAATGGATAATTGGGATAATTATTTAGATAATTTAGAACAAATAATATTTTCTATAAAATTTCTGCACAGTTGAGATTACACACATACACACATATACATACATATATAAATACACACACATACACAAACACACACATATACACATACATATAATGTTTCTCAGATCACCTCTGTAATTGTCTTGGTTTTCCACCCTGAAGTGTAGACACTAGGCACAGGCCAGAGATTCTATGAGAGTGCATTATGCAGTTGGTAGAGCTCAGTTTGAACTGTGTGATGTCTCCTCTATTGTTCATATCATAAACCATATTATTTCCATTTAATTTGCTGTTCTGTTTCCATGGTAATTATGGTGTGGAATAATGGGGAGAAAGATTTTTTTCAAGATAAGTAAAACGGAGAAACACATTGTGTTTGTTCCTCTGAGCTGATCTGCAGAGGCCTAGCACAGTGTTTAGCACCATTTGTATGCACAGACTGCAAGTCTGCATAAGAAGCAAGTTTATGTGGACAGGGCTTTGGATGAGAACAGAAAACCACAGTGTGGGGTTTTCAATTGTTTCAAAGCACAGCTTTGAAAATGGTTAGCACCTGTGGGAAACCTGGGTACATTCATAAGGATAAAGAGCTTTCAAACAGATTTTTGTTTTCAAGGTCCTTGATGATTTGATTGAATTTAAGCCCCACTTTCATGAAAGACATTTAGTCAAGCAGGCTGGGTGGGGTGGTCTTTGTCCGATTTTATGAGATGTCATTTTGTTTCATTATTCAATTATCAGCCCAGTGTTTGTTTGTTTTTTACTTACATTTCGACCCAGTATTTTAGCACAATCAGCAAATTCCATACTGGGTTTTTTCATCCTTACTGTGGGTTTCAGCTTCAGAAAAGCTTAAGCTTGTATTCAAAGTCACAAGCTATCTATTCTCACTTCTGGAGTAAACAACTGTTTGTAGTGCTGAGCATTTGGTATGGATAAACATTGGTGTTTCTGGAAGATTACCTCTCCCTTCAGGCTACCTTGGTTGCCTGTAGCTCCCTGTAGAGTTGAAACATCATGGCCTTTCTCCATCCACTCTGGCATGTCCATTGGTGTCTTCCTTGCTCTGCTCACATATGGGCAGTCATGTTGTGGAGACTATGGGTGTAATTTCCATTCCTAGGAGACAATCTCACCATTCTCTGGCTCTCCCAGGCTCTCTGTCTTCTGAAATGTTCCCTGAGCCTTAAGTATGCCAGCTATATTGTAGATGTATCTTCTGGGAATGGGCTCCACAACTCTACATTTTGTAAGTATGATTTTCTGTAATGGCTTTTGATTGTTGCAAGCAGAAGTGTCCTTCCTGAGGAGGAACGACTGTCATATATAGTTAGGGACTATGCTGATTTAGTAAAAATTGTCAATTCTCCTCCAGGATGCATGACTTCACTAGTCCTGGGGAGTTGCTAGGTTTCTAGCACATGCATGATTACCCTCTTGAGTGGGTCTTAAGTCCAATAAGAGACCTGTTGGTTATCGCCAACTTGTTTGTTGTTGGTTCATAGGTGTCATAGCTGTGTAAAGCTGTTGACTGCTTCCCTACTCTGGAATCTAAAGTAACATTAGACAGACTGAGCAGTTTATCTTGAGGAATATATAAGGATATAATACATATATGCATGCAATAATTAATGAAAAAAGAGGCCATGAATTTTTAAGAGAGTACTGGGGGTTTAAGGAGGGTTTTAAGGGTGTATAGGAGGGTTTGGGGAGAGAAAAGGAGGAAATGATGTAGTTATGTTGTAATCTCAAAAGTAAAAGAAAATTGTATAATTAAAATAAATGATTGAAGTGTGCCTGGTGACTCAAAGGCATATAATCCCACACTCAGTGGTGCTGGGGTGTCAGGAGAAGACAGAGGCACTAGGACAAAGGGACTGCAAGTTCAAGAACAGTCTGGGGAGACCCTATCTTAAATAAGACACAAATAGAGCCAGGGTATAGCCTGTGCTAAGGCACTTTGCCAGTATTCTTTGCAGAAACCTGGGCTCAATTTATCAATACCAGAAAGAAAAAAGAAGCAAATGACTAGGTAACTAATTTAACTTTACATTTTACTTTCCTTATCTATGGTAATATCCACTTGTGCTTTTTGGAAGATCAAACGAGGAATCAAGGTGACACCTTATCCTTACTGGGTGTCTAGTCTGCAGCAGGTGCTGTGCTCTACCTGTTTTACATGCTCGAACCCTCACCTGTTCTGAGAACCCTTCCCATAAGCGAGAGAGAAAAGCAGAGAGCTCAAATCAGATTAAGTGCATGATGAGTCTGGAAGGGTGTGAGTGGGAATCAGGGTGTAAGCTAGTGAATCCAGAGGAGCTGGTTAATACAGTGACACAGTTCCCCATCCACAAAGCATGTCTTGTTATGAACACCTATAAACACAGCAGAGAACCTTAAACTGTTCTCAGCAGTGCTGGACTGTCTTTCGAGGTTTCTGTCAAATGTGCCTCAGTTATTTAAGTGTCCTGGAAACACAAAATCACCACACAGAATTAGGAAGGCTGAGGCTACCTAGCAACCATTGTGTTTTCTGCCTCTTTGTTCTACATTTCAAGCTTTTAAAGTAAATTTGAGATTATTCAGAAAGACCATTTATTTTCAAAGAAATACCCAGACAAACTCAATTATTTGATTGGTTCTCCCTGGTTGTACATCAGGGAAATCAAAGCTTCAAGAAGAAGCCTGGCCTTTGGTGGATGGGTTGAACGAGAGTGGCTCCCATAGCCCTGTATATTGAAATACTTGGTCCCCAGTTGGTGATACTGTTTGAAAAGGACTTGGAGGTGTGGCCTTGCTGGAGGAGGTATATCCCTGGGGGAAGGCTTTGAGGCTTCAATAGACTCAGGCCATCCATTGCCAGTTAGCTCTCTGCTTTGTGGTTGTGGACAAGATGTGAGCTCTCAGCTGTCCTTTTGCTTCACCACTGTGAACTCTAACCCTTTAAAACCATAAGTGAAATTAAATACTTTCTTTTCCAAGTTGTTTTGGTCATGGTGTTTTATCACAGCAATAGGAAAAAAAGGAAACTAAGATACTTAGGAAGGGCACTGATATCCATTTCTTCTCTTTTAGAATTAGCCAAGACTGTGAGCTGAACAGAAGCCCGACACCTTTGTCACCTTTGCCATTTCAGACAAAAGAAATGGCAAGTCCATTGGTTGGTGACAATGAAGTCCTCCCTCTGGTGAGTTCCTGAAAGGTGATTTTCTCTTTGAAGGTGGATTAATTAATCCTGTGTCTAATATAGAAAAGGACGGCTAGATTAAAATGTCACTTCTTTTTGTTTTGGTTGTTGCTGTCTTGAGGCAGGGTCTTACTATGTAGCCTTCTCACAACTCACAATGTAGACCAGGCTATCTCAGTGATCCACTTGCCTCAGCCACCAGTGTGCTAGAATTAGATGTGTGCAGCACCATTTCTGAAGTAAGACTATAGGTCATTTTACCACACCTATCTCGAACAGAAAGAGAACCTGATACCCCACCACAAATCAGTAGCTGTGCCTTTTAGGTTTTTGTTTCCAGTGTTTTAGAGACAGGATCTCACTCTAGCCAAAGCTAGAATTCAGGCTGGCTTTGAACTTGAAGCAGTCCTCCCAAGTCAGGTTCTCAAGTGTTACGATGAGAGGCATGAGCCAACAAACCCACATGACCACATACCTGGTCATCCCACAGAGCATCAAAATGAGTCCTAATTCCCTGAGTTGAAAGAGGTTAGCCATGAATGCAGACGACTTCCAGTGCAAAGAAAACCCTCCCCTCTCCACAGTGTGTGGGACCCTGTGAGGTCTAGAAGCCACAGTGTTTGTTTGTTTGTTTGTTTGTTTTATTAGATATTTTCTTTATTAACATTTCAAATGCTATCCTGAAAGTTTCCTGTACCCCTTCCCCGCCGCCCTGCTCCCCTACCCACCTGCTCACACTTCTTGGCCCTGGCATTCCCCTTTACTGGGGCATATAAAGTTTGTAAGACCAAGGGGCCTCTCTTCCCAATGATGGCCGACTAGGCCATCTTCTGCTACATATGCATCTAGAGACACACGCTCTGGGGGTACTGGTTAGTTCATATTGTTGTTCCACCTATAGGGTTGTAGACCCCTTCAACTCCTTGGGTACTTTCTCTAGCTCCTCCATTGGGGGCCCTGTGTTCCATCCTATCAATGACTGTTGAGCATCCACTTCTGTATTTGCCAGGCACTGGTATAGCCTCAAAAGAGACAACTATATTAGGGTCCTTTCAGCAAAATCTTGCTGGCATATGCAATAGTGTCTGGGTTTGGTGGCTGATTATGGGATGGATCCCCGGGTGGGGTAGTCTCTGGATGGTCCATCCTTTCATCTTAGCTCCAAACTTTGTCTCTGTAACTCCTTTCATGGGTGTTTTGTTCTCTATTCTAAGGAAGAATGAAGTATCCACACTTTGGTCTTCCTTCTTCTTGATTTTCTTGTGGTTCGCAAATTGTATCTTTGGTATTCTAAGTTTCTGGGCTAATATTCACTTATCAGTGAGTGCATATCAAGTGACTTCTTTTGTGATTGGGTTACCTCATTAAGGATGATATCCTCCAGATACATCCATTTGCCCAAGAATTTCATAAATTCATTGTTTTTAATAGCTGAGTAGTACTCCATTGTGTAAATGTACCACATTTTCTGTATCTATTCCTCTGTTGAAGGACATCTGGGTTCTTTCCAGCTTCTGGCTATTATAAATAAGGCTTCTATGAACATAGTGGAGCATGTGTTCTTATTACCAGTTGGAACATCTTCTGGGTATATGCCCAGGAGAGGTATTGCTGGATCAATTGGTAGTACTATGTCCAATTTTCTGAGGAACCTCCAGAATGATTTCCAGAGTGGTTATATCAGCTTGCAATCCCACCAACAATGGAGGAGTGTTCCTCTTTCTCCACATCCTCTCCAGCATCTGCTGTCATCTGAATTTTTGATCTTAGCCATTCTGACTGGAGTGAGGTAGAATCTCAAGGTTATTTTGATTTGCATTTCCCTGACAAAGCCACAGTGTTCTTGAGGGATGGCACATCTCCTGGGCTCAGGTGGCCTGAGAGTCAAGAAGGTACCTATATAGCTCTCAGTGAGAGAACCACTCTGCTATTAGACCCATACATAATATCCTCTGGGGTTGCCAAGGACATAAGATGGGACAGGTGACATTGTGTGCCTACTAGATGCTCTGTGTCATCCTCACTCAGCAGCAGGAGAGAGAGTGACCTGCAGAGTGTGCAGGCTTCTGCTGCAGGGTGCACAGCCTCACTCTGGTCTCAAACTTCTGCAGTACAACCTTCCCCCTGAGGCTTATGAAATGGACAAAGTGTTCTTTCCACTGGAGACTTTTCTAGAACAGGATTTACCACTCACCTCACCTCAGTGGCAGGATTTCTGACCTATCCTGAACCCACTATGGAACCCCACACCCCTTTTTTGGGGCGTGCCATGTTACTGGCTTGTGAGTCAACAAAGTGTGTTCTGCTGGGATCTCTGATACTTACATCCACCTGGATTTGTAACTGGTCACTGCATTTTTCCTTTATAGAGATCTTTAATGGGTTGGTGCTGAGATGTCTTAAATCCTTGCGAGTTTCAGTAACAGGGACTATGTTACAAGAGGAGGAGGGCTCTGCCCAAAACTGGGTATTTCATGAAGCTGCAGAGCTGATTGTTGGAGAAGCGCATGCGCCCAGCTGTAGTGCTCTGCATTGGACTAGCCTCACTTACCTCTCCTCTCTCCAGTCTCCACCAGATATATCCTTCCGGGCTTCCCTAGCTGCACAGCATTTCCTGATGGAGGAAGAGAGGCGGGCCAAGGAGCTTGAGAAGCTGCTCAGCACACACATCGATGAGCTGCAGAGATACACCGAGTTCACGCTTAACAAATACACCAAACTCAAACAGAGTAGACACATATGAGCTTTGCACCTTTTCTGTTTGCTTCCTCTCCATGAGAAGAAGAAAAGCTTCTGAGAAACACTTGTAAAGCGGACTCATAAAACCGAGAAATCTGGTTTAGTCTCCACAAGTAAATCACTTCTGTGAGGCAGCTAGAAAATAGGATTTTTGTTCTATAAAGCTGATTCTGTTTCTGCAGTTCACATACTAATTGTTCTGTTAGGATAGCATAAACATGCATAGCCCCAAAGGGTTTCTTTCCTGTCTAAGGAATGGCTTGGGATTATAACTGGATTATTTCTGACTTTAATCATGTATGCTAAGGTCCCATTTCCTGCGTAACAGGCAGCAAGAAAGGGGAGTGCTCAACTCCCAGTGTGAGGAAACTCAGGGCAGCCAGTCTGTGCTGGGCACAAAACCCAAGGACTTCTATAGTGAGAGGACCTAAGATTTGTTTCAGAAGCAGACGGAATGTCTTGGCTGCTTTTACATCCACTTTTGTAAATATTCTGCCTTAACACCAAGGACTTTGAATGTGCAGTGTGCACAGTAAACGTCACTGTGCCAGAGTCATGCTGCCACTGAGACACAGCAGATGCACAGCTTCATCTGCCTCCGTCTGTTTCACCACTGTTTGTAATACAATAAAGGAATGCAAAACTCAATTGCTTTGCAAGTGTCCGGTTTCTACAGAAGTAATAGCAAGAAGAGGAACAATGAAATTCACATAACAAATACACAAGGATGATAAGCCAATACCCTGTTCTTTAAAGATGGAATACACACAGAGACAAGAGACACTTGCTATATAGTATCCATGTATGCCCCCCCACACACACACACATCACATATCAGCACCATTTAAATTAAGCATTTGATATCAGCAAAACTAGTGTGTTGGGGTCAGCACGGTGCCTCAGTGAGAAAGAGGGCTTGCTGCTCAATCCTAAAGACCTGAGTTCAGGTCCAGGCAACCATGTGAAGAGACAGGACATGGCCGTACACACCTGTAAGCCTCATGCTATGTGTGCAGAGACATGGCCGTACATACCTGTAAGCCTCATGCTATGTGTGCAGAGACAGGAAAATCACTGGAGCTTGCTGGCTGCCAATCTAGCTCCAGGTTCAATGAGAGACCCTTTCTCAGGGAAAGAATGTGAAGAATGACAGAGGAGGACGCCTGAAATCACCCTCTGGCCTCTGCTTGCACCCACAGGTAAACACGTGTTCACATGCATACACTTGAAAACCAGTAAAAAATAAAAGCATCCCATAGTAAGCAGGATAGAAGCAAACATGTGGATTTCTGACTCTTGGCTCTCATTATAATAGCATTTCCTATAAGCAGGCAGATGGGAAATAAAGATATATTCAAAACATCAGAAGAGTTCCATGCCTTTAATGTGCCCACTGTGAGACCCCAAAAAGCGTTTCCCAGGCCTGAAACGTGTTTCCCAGATCCCTAACAATATAGCTAGTAAGAAACTCTTTGTTCTCTATAGCAAGCAAAAAGCCTTTTTGTTTCTATAGCTTGTGATAAATGTAAAAAGACCTAGCCAGGCACTTGCTTGGCTTCCTGTGCCAAGGACACGGAGATAAACTGGACAAAGAAGAGCTATAGTTCACTCCCCACTGCTCATGCCTTGTAATTTTGACAAGGACCCCCACCCCCACCCCCCAGAGAAGA
>LR749691.1:1991967-2148222 GCA_902729485.2 Mus minutoides
TAAACTGTACCAAGTCCTTAAAGCAAAAGCATAAGTCAATACGAAAGGCCTTTCAGTAACTCGAACTTTGTAAGCTAATTAGAAATATAACTTTTAAAAAAGAAGAAAAAGAAATATAACTTTAAAAAGGGGGAGTTTGAACAGAGGTTTGAACAGAGTTACTCTACATGGGTGAATGTCACTGCTCCTAGAATCCCTTGTTGGTTATTAGGTGAAAACTCCATTGTCAGGTGTGGGGTCCTCCCTAGGATCTGTTGCTCAGGGAGGCCCCAGAGGGCCTCAAAACAAAATAGGCTATGGCCATTATTCTTGTGACCACCTGAACTAGGTGGTAAGGCCTGAAGATGTCACACACTTAGGTTGCAAGACCAGGATCAATCAGGCTAGAATTGACCTGAAAACTCCATCCCTGCGGGCCAGCTTCTTTCTACTGTTGGAGCAGGTGCTGTGTAGACTGCAAGAAGAGAAACATTATCAGTGGTCTGACTCAGCAGTGGGCTCCATGCTGCAACACTGAGGGCAGGCAGGATGTGCCCACTGCTCCAACTGTTAAAAAGATAACTGACAGTGTTATAAGTGGATGGAGAACCTGCTCAATTCATGCCTGGTGCCATAAACCTGCATTAAAGCTCATGGCTTAAGATGGCTCTAGATTCTCAAGAGAAACTTATGGTGGTGGTTTTGCTAAATGGACATGTTGTCAAACTGCCATCTAAAATATATATGTTGATACCAGTGCTTCCCAACATTTCTAATGCTGTAATCCTTTAATACAGTTCCTCATGTTGTGGTGACCCCCAACCATAAAATTACTTTCTTTGCTATTTCATAACTGTAATTTGGCTACTGCTATGAATTATAATATAAATCTGATATGCAGATGGCCTTTGTAGACCCCAGTGAAAGGGTTGTTTGAGTTCTAAAAAGTAACGGCCCACGGGTTGAGAACTGCTGGTTTATACCCATAGATCAGTGCCTCTTTCTGTGTGGCAGCAGTTAATGCAAACACACAGAACTGGCCAAAGTGCTGAAAGCGAGTGACTGTTGAGTGTTCATCCTTAAATGGGACATCACAGAAGATGGGAAACACTGGCTTCTTGGTGTTAAGTGGCTGGTGTACTTATCAACTCGCAGTGGCTGTGGCTATCTATACAAGTGAGACCCGCACCAAACTGGACCCATCAATACTACAGCCTGGTAGGGAAGAGGTGTGCAAGGTCCCATTCGTAGGTGACATACTAGTGTCATTTAATGGCTGCTATGGGGAGGAGTGCAGCCACTGATCAGTTCCTGTTACAGTAAGTAACCCCAGGCTCGTGCACAGGGGAGCAACCCTAATGAATCCAGTGGGTTATTTTTTAAAGTCGTATATGAGGGGAAAGTGACAGAAAAAAATAAAGGCTGGAGAAATGGCTCAGTGGTTAAGAGCACTGACCGCTCTTCCAGAGGTCATGCGTTCAAATCCCAGCAACCACATGATGACCCATAACCATCTGTAAATGAGATCTGATGCCTTCTTCTGGTGTGTCTGAAGACAGCTCCAGTGTACTTTTATATAATAAATAAACCTTTAAAAAAATCCCTTCCTATCTAAAATTGTACAATTCCCAAATAGGACGTCACAAGGTATCTATTCTTAAAATTCTTAGTACCAATAAGTCATCGGGGTAAGCCTTCTGGATAAAAGATGACCCCACAAAATTTAATTGTTTCTTTATATAACAACAATGAATGTGCATGTTGACAGAAAAAATATTCCTCGTGTGATCACATCAGTGAAAGCCCTACTAGAATCCTAACAAATATGTGTAGAAGCTGAACTCAATAAAGCTGTTGAAAGCTGAAGTCACAGAAATCAAGAATTTTTTTTTAAACAGGAAGAGCAGCAGAAGCCACATTAGGAATTGGAAGGCAGCATAGAAAAGGGCTCAGTGAAGGGCTCAGTTTCCCCCAAATTGATAATATATCCTAACACAATCTCTCTCAAAATCCCAGCATGAGGTTTTGGTTGACAGGAGCAAGATCGTTCTAAAGATTAGATAGAAAGGTAAAGAAATTATAGGATTTTTTAAATTGAAATCTATGAAGTCACAAAAGAGAAGTGAGTCTATCTAGTTTCAAAACAATACACAGCTGTCTCTCAACTTGTGAGACACAGTAGGGTTCTATCCTGACTCACTGTAACTTTAAAATAGCCTGAGTTGAAGATGCAGGCTTAACCTTCCAACCATGGAAGCTTAGCTACATCTCTCTTACACATTTATACCTTATCCTGCAACTGAGCAAAATTATCAAGCACACGTCTACAATAAAGGCAAATGATACTGCCCGAACCTCACAGAATTCTGTGCTGAAAGTGGACAGCAGCAGTCTCGTGAACAGTGATTGACATCATGATAGAGACCACAAGGTAAGCCACTGTGACTACCTTCAAAGCAGAGCACTTAGGACTGGGGGCTCTTGTTAGCTGCTTTTCCTGTTGCTGTGATGAAATGCCCGATAGAAGCAACTTACTGGAGAACAGCTTGTTTTAGTCCTGTCCACCATGGTGAGGAAGGCGCGGCATCAGGAGTTCAGGCAGCTGCTAGCATTGCACCTGCATTCACAAAGCACAGTGACTGCCGCTGGCGCTCAGCGTTCCTTCCTTTTTATACAGTCTAGGATCTTAGCCCAGGGAAGGAGCTCACCCACAGGGGGCAGGGCTTCCTGCCTCCATCAACCTAATCAAGACAATCCCCACACGCCTGCCCAGAGGCCCTTCTCCTGGGTGATTCTAGATCTCAAGTTGACAGTTGAGAGGGACCATCGCAGGTACTGATAAGGAAGGACCCTAGGGATAGTCCCACACCAGTTTGTCCAAGCATTCTGAATACAGAGGAGGAGGGACAGATTTCAACAAATGCTGGAGGGACTGGACATCAAATGGGAAAATGTGCACCTTATGGTCAAATTAACTTTTTGAAATTAATAAATAATACAATTAATAATTATGCAAAATAGATTGTATCAGGTGTGATGGCACAAGCCTATAATCATAGCACTTGAAATGCTCAGACCAAGATTCTGAGACGTTTTATCAAAGTCATTCTGAACTACTCTGTGAGACCCTATCAAGAAACAACTGGGGCTGGGGGGATGGCTCAGGTGGTAAGGGGTTTGCCATGAAAGTACGGAGACCTGAATTCAGATCTCCAGTATTCATGTAAAAAACAGGCATTGTGGCATGTGCCTGATATCTGCCTGGAAATGAGCAGAAGCCTAGAGTCACCAGCTAGCCAATCTAGACAAGCAGCAGTCTTCAAGTTCTTCGAGAGACTCTGTTTCCCCAAATTACATAGAAAATATTCAACATTGACCTTTGAACACATAAATACACGTGCATATACCACACACACATACAAACAGATCATAAACATAAATGTGAAGCCATAAATCTTTTTTTAGAAAAAAATCCTAGGATAAAAACTGTGGGATTTGCAGCTAAGCAGCATTCTGAGATGAGATAGAAAAATCAAGGTGCATAAAAAGGCAAATTGGTAAATGGGGAGCAACCCAATCAAAACACTTGCTCAGCTGTTAGAAGGCCCGTTAGAAGGATGGAAAGAAAGCTCGCCCACTGGGAAGCATTTGCAAATCATGCAGCTGAGGAAAACTCTGTCTAGAATGTATAAAGACCTCTCCAAGACCAACAGCAAAACAGCCTACAAGCCAGTTAGTATGCAGTGAAAAACCCTGAAGGCCCTGCTCACCCCACTTCACCAAGGAGAACCCAGGGGTGGCAGGCAGCCGAGCACCCCCAGGCAAAAAGCTGAGCAATGAGCCTTCCGGAAATGCAAACGAAACTCTAGTAAGTAAGAATCAGGATACTGGCACCAAAGGAGCAAACGCTGAAAAGCCTCAAATGAGGCTAGACAGGGGGCTGGCTCAGCAGGCTCAGGCTGCTCTTGCAGAGGCCCCGGGTTTGATTCCCAGCCCACCCATGGTGACTCACAACTGTCACTGCAGTCCAGGGAATCTAAGGTCCTCTTCTGAATTCCACAGGCACCAGGTAAGCATGTGGCACACACACATACATACGTGCAGGCAAAACATTAATATACCTAAAATAATAAAATAAATCTTCAAAACTATTTCAAAAATATTCAAATAATCAGATTTAAAAAGAGGAGCGAAAAACAGGGAAAAGAGATAATGTGACAGCTATCAGGAACAGAGGAAGTGGGAAGCCCTGTGAGGACCTGCAAATCATCTTTGGTGGCACAGTGGCAGGCTACCAGACACTCGGGACGGGCGTAAGGAAGTTAACCTTGTGGGGAACTGGGTAAGGGGTGCATCACGTCCCACAGATCCACGTGAACTTATAGCTATCTCAAAATAAAAATTTACTTTTAAAGAACAAACTATTCTCAGCCCCCATCTGTTCAAACAGGTGGCAAGCTGGATTTGTTCCATGGGCTGTGGTTTATTCTGTAGAGCTCTATACAAACAAGAAAGGCCGTGTTCACTAAACAGTACTGCTGAAGCAATCTGTCCCCTGGGTATGGCGTGCCACCACCCTCTTGATTGCTCACAGTTATGATTACCTGCTGAGACCCATTCAGGATCAGAGCCACTGACGTCCCTTACAGACAGTTCAGAGAGGCGTTTCTTCCGGGCTGCGGCCAATGACAAGTTGCTCACGGTCCTGTAACTGACTGCTCACCCGTGCTCCTGTAAAGAAGACTTGGAGTCTTCTGGCTCCTTGTAATCACACTGTGGTTTAATATTTGCACTGTGAGTTCCTCTCGTTTCCCAGCCTTTGCATCCAGTCATTCTGACCACAGTTAAGCAGCAAAGGTTTTAAGTCACTTACAAAGATGTATTTTTAGACATTGGAGAGATGATGGCTGGATGGCTGACCATGCTTGCTGGACAAGCATGAGGACAGAAGTCTTAAGCTCAGCACCCATGTGAAGAGCTAAGTGTGGCCGACAGCCACACCACTTTGGAGGGAGACAGAAAGATGGCTTGGGCTCGCTGCCACCAGCCTGGCTTCTTTACACTCTCAGAAGAATGAGTGCATATTCCCCATATTCTGTCCAACTGTCACCCTTAATCCCTTGGACAATATCCTGCTCTAACAGGTTTGTAGTGTACCTCATGGTTACAAGCACATTCCTCAGTGGTGTGGTCTAGCCCTTTCAACACACTCAGTGACCTTCAGGGGGGGTCTGTTTTTATTTAAGGAGGGCTTTCTGCTCATCCTTTGTCTTCTTTCTTTCTAATTGATTCATCAGTTTCACTTTTGAGTGTTCCCTACATATTTGGGATATTAACCCATTATCAGAGGTAAAATTTGTAAATTTTCTCTCATTTTGTTTTTTAGGCTATTGTTGTCTTCTGGTCTGTGGATGTGATTTTGCAGCCTCTATTTGTTGACTAACTCTGAGGTACTTACTCCAAGAGAAACAAACAAACAAAACACAAGCCCTCCTTACAGCTCCCCTGTCTCTCCTCTCTCTACTGCCCGGTGTGCGGACCCAGTGTGAGCACGACCCTTCCTTACATCCCTCATTAGTGCTTTACACTTCCATTTGTCCTTCAGTATATACTGTGAGCTTTCAATAATTTAAAATCCTAACATAAAAAAGGCTTCTTATGCCCCTCCACTTTCCCCGCCCACCTCCAACTTGTGCCAGCTTTTCTAAATCCATAATCTCAGAAACATGACCACGAAACAGGTGACTTGAAATCCCAGTGAAAATTCTTTTGCTGTATTTGCACTATTTCTTCCTTGGATGTTTGAACTTCATAATCTTAGTTTCTCAATAAAATGTTCACAAGAAAATAGTCTCCAATCCCCACCCCCCACTCACAAAAGGCTTCTGTGATAGTCATGTTAGCCATCACTCACCAGAATGCACACCACAGAAAAACATAACTGTACTGTCTTCTCACTGATAGGTGGCCAAAGCCAAGATTCAGAGCCAACACAAGGCTACCACGCTGTGAACACCTGAGACCCATCTGCTCTCCACAACCACCACCATTTTTGGTTTGCAATGAAGAAACTCTGTGGTTTCCTGTGTTTGTCTTGCTCAGTGCTTGCTGAAACTTTTGAAGCCGGTAGATTTGTATTTCTCAGCCAATTTGGAAACAAAGCCAATTTGCATTAATGTTTCTGGGTGTGTTCTTAAGATTGTACATTTCCTGTTGAGGAAATACTGCTTTGTCATGCATATTCATCTACCAGATCAAACTTACTAATTTTATTACTCTGATCTTCAGTCGTCACTCACCTCACATACATTTGAGGCCTGGTTATCAACCCACCCATCTCCAATCACATCACACTTTTGCTGCCTGTCCCATGTCTGCCACCTTCCGTCCCTCAGGACATATCTATCCACCTTTTATTTCATTGCTGTTACAATTGTTGCCATGGCTTTTGTTTCTGTATGTCTGCCTCATGTCTCCCCATCTTCTCGTTCTCCATTTGCTGTACACTTCTGCTTTATGTATGTCTTTGTAGATGTGACTATGTCTTTGGAACTCCAAACTGGGAGGATTATGTGAAGCAGGCAGTTTAAGGCCTGCTGATTCCAAGTGCAGAGACAGAAACTGGCTGGCTGGGCATTCAAGAAGTCAGTGACAAAGCTGGAAGTAGATGTGTTTCAAAATGGAGGAGTTTGCAAAAGAATTCCATGGCAGGCTTTCTTAATTCATTCCATTCTGAACCAGCTGAGAGTCAGGTCTGATCCCAGAAACTTAACAGGCCTCTGAAATACCCAGGTGACCCATACTGGAAAAGGAATATTCAAAAGTTGAAAATTTTCTTGCTGGAAGAGTTCAAAGACAGACAACTTTCATGAAACAGTGGGAAGGAAAATGCCAAAGGGAGTAGAGAGGCTTAGCCAGAGTCCTGCCATTCTTACCAAGCATTCAGGAGTTCTCTGGGATCCACAGAGATTATGATGTAGTAGCTTAAGTGATTAAAAGCTTTTTGAAAAGACTGTTCTTTCCCAAAGAACAGGCAGGCAGAGAAATAACCCAGGCCAGCACTGGATACGTACTAATGTCAAAGAAGTCTACTGTGGAAGGCAAGATACTGACAAGAGAGTCATCAGAAGATAGCAGGGCCCAGCCGAGTAGGTGGGCAAGCGGGACCAGCACACTTGCTCTTCCTAATATGAGAAACATGAGGACATTGACAGTCACCTGCAAACCCTGCACATCTCCACTCTTACTGCAGACATTTGGGGAGGATTTAGAAGGCAGTTCTCATATTTGTCCTTAATCTGAAGATACTGTACCTCATATCTGGTGCTTGTACAGTGGTCTGTGGCAAATGCCATAGAGAGCACAGCTCCTGCAGACAGAAACCACGTTCCTGGGAGCATCAGCAGATGCCGCCAGAGACAGCAGCACAACATAGCTGCAGACGATGCACACATTTGACGGTAGACATAGCCAAGACACTTCCTTCTTCTCTCCTCTAGCAAGTAAATGATGATAGAAGATCCTCTGGGGGAGTGGGGGAGAGCCATCTGTGTAATCTTGCCAACAACCCAAGACAAGTGTCAGCATCTCCAGTTCACAGGTGAGCCTGGCTGCCTCAGGAAGGAGAGAGGGAACATGCCATCCACTCTGAACTAGCCAGGAAGGAATTAGAGGAGGCAGCCTCAAACTCATCAAACTGAGCCTTGCGCTCTCTCTCTCTCTCTCTCTCTCTCTCTCTCTCTCTCTCTCTCTCTCTCTCTCTCTCTCTCTCTCAGTGCAGGCTTGTAAGTAACCACCACAGCCACACAGCACAGAACAGGTGGCCAGGCCATGCGGGTTCTCTGGAAGCTTGCTATCTTCAGGGCTCCTGGGTCTCTGAGCTCTGCGTGACATTTTACTCCTGAGAGAACCTCTTAGGGGCACTAGAGGTGATCTGAGAATCTATAGCCAGGCATATTCACACAGGCACCTTGCCAGTATCACACTGAGAAAAGACTGAGTCTGAATTCTTCACACTTAGTTTCACACACCAGCAACTGTACTGATGGTCACGGTGATTTTGCTTAGCCAAAAAAATAGGTAAACAAACACAGAGAGAAGCATTGATTTAAAGACAAAAAAAAATATCAAATGACAACATTTATGGCTCCTATTCCTATCTTCAACCTGATTTCTCTTCTGGAACGTGCTCAGTCATAAGGACTGAGCACCAAGAGTCCCATGTCCCACTGCAGAAACCTCAGCATGACTCTGACACTCCTAATAAATAATTCCATTTCTTCATGAAACCACTGAATCACTGGGGATAATTTCAAATTACCAAGTGCAGCCACAGGAGTGAGCACAATTTACCCTGAGAACTGGTAAACTTCCACTGAGCAGATGCACAGTAAACCAACATTTCATGCAGGTCAGGGGGTCTCTCACAAGATTACATTAATTTCAAAAGTCCACTTGCAGCCGCCTTCCCTGAGCATGCCTAGTCACTGATTCTGGGGAGCCAGTTCAAATCCCCGTTCCCTTCCACAGAACAGGAAGAAAACAGCGAGCCAGACAGGATTTAAAAGCCCATCACATGTATATCCTGGGATCTAACCTGCTAAGGAAAGCCTGGGGACCAGGCTCCGTGTGCTCTGTGAGGGTCTACAGACACTGACAAGGGCAGAAATGGGCATTTATTGGGCTCCCTGGTCATAATGAATAAGATGCTATGTTGATTTTGTATTTCAAAATACCATCTCAATGGTAAAATGAACAGATGTGGCTCCCCACAGGTCAGGTTTGGGAGCCTGAGCCTGCTTAGCTAGAAAATCAAAGAGGTGGGATTCACAAATATCTTTGCTGTCCCTAAACTCATACTTTTAGATAACTCAAAATCTGGAAGACCAAAGAACTCCCATATATTTATATAAGGAGCCCACAGGACAGACATCTCTCTCTCTCTCTCTCTCTCTCTCTCTCTCTCTCTCTCTGTGTGTGTGTGTGTGTGTGTGTGTGTGTGTCTCCTGAGCAAGGCTCCTCTTCATCTGGATAAAGGCATATATGCCTGTTAGGTACCCTGTAGTGGATTCATCTACTAACAGCATCTAAGATGCTGCACCAATCTCACCAGGTGAGGCCTGTTCCAATACACTTGGGCAGTGCAGAGTTGAGAGAATCTATTAAAACATAATGGAGACTGTGGCCTCTGAAGCCGGTCCTCCCTCCCAGGTTCACCTCCTTTGCCAGGGAGTAGAGAATAGCAGCTTGAAGCTCATTAGCATGGGCCCTTTCCTCAAAACGCATAGCTTGTAAAATTGGAAACTGAAACTTGAGGACTCTGATTGCCTAAATGTGATGTGCGTGAGATACCTGGGCCAAACTGGGTTCACAGTTACTGTTGAGCAGGAAGCTCTTCCCAGTGAAGGACAAATGCATATCATTGTGCCCTCCTGAGAGTTAATCCACGTAAGCCTGTCAATCACCTGAACAGGAATAACATCCCTGAGAAAGCCTCCCTCAGCACGAAGGTTAGTACAGCAGTCACTCAGCCACTGACCGCCATCACCTCTAGAAAAAGCCCCTTTTGTAGTAACCCTTCCCATCTTCTATGGTAAACAGAAGATGTGGGTTTTATGTGAATTCTTGCAAGACAATGGCTAAGTTACTGAAGATACAGATTCAGGTAAAAATATTTTCTGTCACCTCGATAAACTACAGTTCCCAGAAAGTGGCTGAAACTATGGGGAACAGGCTCAAAACAGAACCCTGAGTTCCCCACAATTGAGAAATTTTTGTCACACACTTTGCCAACCCTAAATGACAAAGTTGTTATTAAATAAAGGGTGGGAGGTTACACCAACACACTCACCCAAGTCAGCATCTGCAGATATCAGCTGGAGTCTTTCATTTTCTCTCCAGGAAAGACTCTCTCCAAGAGTCTCCAAATACCCAGTAACACCTGTGCTGTCAGCAAGTCATGTGACCATCACTGTATTAGGAAAACCCTTCTCTCCTTGCAAAGCTCTCTGTAATCAGCAGGACAGAGCAGAGGGGTGCCCATGGGACTGTTACCAGGAACCTGACTTCAAGGAGGCAGCTCCATCAGGCATCAGGAACTGGAACAAGGTGAGGCTCCACCAATTTGCATATAAAGGCCACCTGGAATGTCAAAACCCTGCACCCATCAACTAGGAACAAAATCTAGCCTGACCTTTTACCGCAGAGACTGCGGTGTTTCCATTTGCAAATGGAGCGTCCAGCAGAAAAGGCTAACCAGCAAGGAAGCCTGTGTGCTCATACTCCAAGGAGAACTCTGACTTTGCAAAAAGAGGTCAATTAGCATTCACTTTGTCCCTCTCTAGTCTTCTTCAGAATAGAGGAGCAGCAAGGGAAAAGAGAGGCAGGAGCAGTCAGGGAGAAGCTTGTACACAACGAGGCAAGGGACACAAGGGACACAAAAACAAGAGAAATACCCAGTTTAAGACTATTATCTCCTTTATTCAAAAAATAAATATTTCACTTTGAGTCAATATATTTCAAATCCCATCAAGCACAGAGAAGGAAGGCTGTCCCCTTAGAAAGTTGTGAAGTGGAGCCAGGAAGCATGCTGCTGGATGGGAGGGCGGCTCTGATCCCAACAGCATCACCCAGAGATGCTCTCCCCAGGGGCAGTGATGCATCGATTTCAGGAGAAAAAGGGCCCCACACACACACACACACACACACACACACACACACACACACACAGCTTTGAAGTCTGAAAGGCACATGAAGCGGACCATCAGGTAAATGGCACATTCACTGATAAAATGTTCCCAATCCCTCCCCCCCCCAAAAAAAGTAGAGAAATATTGATCAAGTCAAAGACCAGAGGAGAAAGGGCACTCCTGCTCAGAGCTTGGCATTTCGGACATCTCTGCAGAGGAAAGCAGAATGGACGTGCTCACTCGGTGATGGCGGGGCGTGTGGCCACGTACACGAACACTACGATGAGGAGCACCACCACAGCCAAGGTCGGCAGCACCACAGTGGTGATCTGCTGCCGGGCCTCCTGCATGGCCTGCTTCCGCTCCTTCTTGTCCTTGGATGTCTCTTTCTTTGGCTTCCCTTTGAGCTGACGCATCTTTGTTAGAGGATGCTGGGAAGATACGTCCAGAGATGGCTTGGAGAAAGGCCCACACTCCTCCGTCCAGGCAGGAGACCTCTGCAAGGAGAACAACTGTGGTCAGGAAGGAATGGGACAAAGGGAATAAAAGGAACCTCAGGGCTGGGAGAGGCTCTGTGTTTAAGTACTGCTGCATACATAAGGGTTAGTGCACATATCCCCAGCACCCACACACTAGGCCGGCCATGCCTGAACATGCCCATAACCCCAGCACTGGGGAGCAGAGACAGGCAGCGGAGTCAACAGTGAGCCTCAAGTCAGTAAGAGAGCAACAGATGAAGACACCTTACACACTGCTCTGGCCTCCTTTTGTGTAGCAAACATGCCACCCCGGAGGAAAGCTCCTTTTTAAGACTCAGGAAGTTCTAAGGGGAGATTCATAAAAACTTAGCCAGGAAGTCCCAGAAATTGACCAGATGAATAAGGCTGTCCCCTCCCCAAAGTTACATAAGCAGTAAGGACTTCTGAAGAGACCCAGAGCAGGCGCCTGAAGGGGCTCTAATCGGCAGGCCTGCCTGTATGTTGTGCAGAATGTTCCAGGGCTGAGATTTCTAGGCATCGCCCATTCTGGAGAGTGAGTAGGATTTCGGTGAAGCAGATTTCTTCACATCATTGCTGCTGTAAGTGACCTTGAACTGACCCTGAACTTAGGAGATCACTAAGTTGATCTTCAATGGTATCAATACTTTTGTCTGTCATTGGCTTTCTATCTGAGATGAAATAGACACATGCTGCCCCAGGAACTGTCACTTACCCAACCTGCCCACATGGGAATGTACACCTGTTCACTCACATGCATACACCACATACACACCACATCAATATACACACATGCATACACATGCACACGCATGCGGATAGTTCAAGCTAAATAAGTATGCATATTATGTTTGCAACTTGTAAGTTAGGGGCAAAGAAACCATAGAGGTCATGGCAAGATGACTTCATTTCAACTCTCCTGACACCTGCAAGTGCTGGGCACCCTCCAGAGCTCAGGCTACAGGTGAGGGCTGATTCTGTCTTCTAGGGACCACACTGTGTGGTCTGGCCAGATTCACACTGAAGGAAGATTGCATGAGTCCACGGTCTCACCACCCCTCAACTGGTTTCTGTCTTGTGTTAAATTCTGAGACTCCTGGAGATACGTACTCAAAAATGAGTAACACCCATAAATAACTATAGCACACCTCTCTATAGAACTCGGCTTCTTAGTTTTAAGCAACAGAAATATATTCAAATTGAGAACGTCACCCAGAACTTTTGACACCTCAGATTCCTCAAAACAAAAGAGGGTCAGCTCAGAAAATGGGCAGTGTGCCATGGTGCCATAATCCTTGTTCAGATCCAGTTCCAATGACAGGAACCACAGTCTGTGTCTTCTCTGTCAGCCACAGTGTCACGATGTGTTTTCCACATGGCGCTAGAAACAGATGTAATGCTGACTGCCAGGACCAACTCCACACTGTCCAGCCCATGCTCAGGTTCACTACGTCCACAGTTCACCTTCCAACTCTCATAGCAAACAGAGCAATCTCCAAACACGGGGAAGGAGTCAGAGTGAGATACTAGGCAGGGATATAATAACCAAGATGGTGGCCAAACAACCAGGGAACAAACATGAGGTTAGGATGAGCTATTCCCCAGTGCTCCTCTGACAAGGACTTTTATGCCAGAGACCATGTACTCACTCTGTGTTGTCTGGAGCTGTGTGTGGCCTCTGTTATCTTACTATCATCTTAACAAGGAAGCAGACATTCACATCCGAGTGACCTGGTTAGCTGGCAGAGGCTAAGATCTTTTTCACTGT
The DNA here is from genome assembly GCA_902729485.2 of Mus minutoides. Lineage (NCBI taxonomy): Eukaryota > Metazoa > Chordata > Mammalia > Rodentia > Muridae > Mus > Mus minutoides. The sequence continues at coordinate 2,004,900 of LR749691.1, forward strand.
AAGGTATCCTTTCATTGTAAGGTAATCTCTTAGGAAACCTGAATGCGTATTTCATCCAATCAGGCAACTTCGTATGAAGGTATTACTGTGCTAAGATTACATAACATCAGCCTCAACCAAGTAATAGTTTGCTCCCCTAACTTTTCAGCAACTCCATCTATAGTAGGTACTGACACCAGCCACTAGATTCTTCTTAGTGGCCCAGCTGTGACAAGCCTAGTATCCAGCCTAGGGTGCTGTTGAGAGGTGCTGGAACCTTTAAGAGGCAGAGCTTAGGTCACTGACATGCATTCCCCTCCCTCGCCCTCTCTTGTTTTGGTGTTCATCAAGAGGACTAACAAACTTTCAAACCGTGCATCCAAGTAAGCCCCTTCCTTCTCGTGTAGATTAACTAAGGAGGCCATCTGTTATTGGAGGATTCTGTAGTAGAACTGCTCATCACTGCTCCTTGGAAGGAAGGCATGAAGCTCAGGAAGCCTAGACAATACTGACTTGACTTCTGATGGCGTGTTCACAGCTCAGAAGTGCAGCTGACAGGCTACTTCCCCAGGCCCTGACATCATCATCTAAACAATGAAAACCACAGGGATCTAAGGGGGGAACATGCAAGGTCCAGGAAGAGTCTGCCTGCCCACTGGGACAGGGGTGGCACCGGCTGGCTGAGACACCTCTACCACACATCTGCTCCCGGCTCAGGCAGAGCAGGCTGAACTTTCCTGAGCCTTATCTACTATCTGGGGATTCTCAGTGGCTGTGCTTGAGGGCAAACAAGGCTGGGTGAAACCCAGGCTGGAGTAATTGGATCCAAACTGTACTGTTGTGCCACAAGCTTTAGTTTCTCTCCTGTTCAGAGAACATCAAGGGCTAAAGAGGAAAAATATGCTGCAGCAGTCATCCAGTCTGTAGACAGTACCCAGTGACCTGTGACTACGTGAGGGACAGCACACAGGGTCTATCCTCTTCCTGAACAAGCAACCACTAGTAGTGCCTGACAGCACACAGGGTCAGCTCTTCTACTTCACTGTAAGGCTGTCTAGGCCAGCCCCCAGCTGTTCCCTCCCTCAGAGCCCCTCAGGCTGGCCAACAGCACCTTGAGTCCTTGCATTAAGTAGCCACGCTAGCTAACAGTACAGTGTCTGACTTCCCATCCTGATCCTTCAACTGCTGCTGGTACCTCCCACATATGTGCAGCTAATAATCAAAGACACCAGCCTCCATGACAAGCTCTCTACATACTGAGAAGTTCCCTGAGGCTGAGACCCCAGGGATGGCACCAGCTTAGTCTGCATTCACAGGACATACAGTCCAAATTCTAGGCGCCTTACTAGGTTATGGATGGCTCTGGTGCACCTGTAGTGTGGGCAGATGGAGAGAGCAACTCTGAAGTCATAAATGAAAGGGAAACCCTGAGTGTAAAGGAACTAGCCAAGACAACAGCTGGGGAGAGCACAGGGAAGGGGCAAAAGAGGACCCTGAACCAGGGGGGGCCAAGAACTACTGGGAGCTTGAAGTCAGGAGTGGGTGGAGCACAGGGTCAGCTCTTCCTGGGATCTTAGTGAGCCTTCATTCCAAGGGCAGCAAAGGCCCTTGATGGCTTGAGACAGTGTTCTAGTTTGCTGCCTGATGCTGTGATGAACACCATGACTAAAAGCAACTTGGAGAAGATGGGGCTTATGACTTACATGTCCTGACCATTATCCATCACCGTGGAAGTCAGGGCAGGGGCAGAAACGGAAATTGAAGCACATAGACTGTACAGGAACACTTACAGGAACAAGAGCTTACTGGACTGCTCTTACAGCTTGCTCAGCTTGCTTTGTTAATATAATTCAGGAACCACCTGTACAGGGGTACCATCACCCACAATGAGATGGGCCCTTCCACAACAATCATTGGTCAAGAAAATGCCCATCTTCCTATGGGCCAATCTGATGGAGACATTTTCTCAGTTGAGGTTTTCTCTTCCCAGACTGACCCTAGTTGTGCCAAGTTGACAAAATAAAATAAAATAAAATAACCCAGCATACTCAGGGAGGCACAGTGAGCAGTGTGTCCTGGGAGAAGCAAAAGTGGAATGGTCTAGTAGGTGTTGGAGTCTTAGACATCGGGTAGTCAACATGATGAAGAGGTTGGATCTGCTTGCCAGAAGTCCAATGGGTAGGCCTTACTGGCATCACACGCAGCCAGTGAGGACTTGGCAGCAACAATGAAGAGGAATCCAAGGTCTGAAGACACTGGGTGGGCCACCAGCTGTCTAGTGACACCATCATGAGAAACACCATAAGGACAAGAGGAATGCCTGGTACTGGGGAGACAAGATCCCAGGAAGACATTAACTTTGTTCACACCTGCCCACATGTAAGGATGCCGAATGGGTGCTGCCATGGAAATACCCAGGAGATAGCTTAGAGTCTGGAGTTGAGTCTACCTGGGACTTCAGTGGGACTAGGGAGGTCACCACAGCAAGGTAGACAGATGGCTGAACCTGCTTACACACCTGCAGCCTGGAAGCTGTGGGTCAGTAGACATGGAAGAAAGGAAAAGAAACTGAAGCGAATGTTCATCATGGGGCCCAGGAAAGCCAAGGTCACTGCTAAGATGACAAGAGAACAAGACCCATACAAGCTGCCCCATTAGTCACTGCACAGCGCCTGCTGTGGGAGATTTCAACAGGGCATGAGACCGGTTGTGACCAACAAATGCATGCAGCTGCCAATGTCCCAAACGATTTCTTACTCATCTTTTAAGAGCCTGCTTCAGAATGTAATTGAACATGCTGCTTCCTTTAGGAGAATTTTGCCATGAAAAAAAAAATTTGGCTAAACACACTCAAGGCACAGTTGATTTCCATGTTGGCATGAACACCTTCAAACTGTAAAGAAAGATAGCATACATTTTGAAAAGCAAAGTGCAGAGAGCTGACTTGAATTTCTGCTGGAAGACTGCATGGCTAGAAAGGGGTTTCTGATTTTATTTTAAGGATGAGGGTAACCAGAAAGTGTCAGAGAGTGTTTGAGGGTCTAGCACAGGGGAAGGAGCAGAACTGAAAACATACTTGCAATGGAAAGAGCACAGGGAAGAAACTGATGAAGGGGACAGGAGCCTGGGTCCACCCTGGGAACACAGGAGGGCCTGGTCTGCACAGGAGCAAACACAGGAAGAGTATGCTTGGAGGAGACACAGGAAGTGTGATTCTGCCAGGAAGGGACATGGGGGTGTGAAGTCCAAACTGAAGAAGAAAACAGAGGAGAGATGGTTCTGCCCACCTGAGTGGGCCATAGGAAGGGAAAGATTAAACTGGAAAGAAACAGAAGTTCTAGGGGGTTGCTTGCTTCTTAGTTTGGGGATTAAACTAGAAAGTGAGCTGATTCGGAAGCTGGTGAAAGGAAAGCAAGGCCTGAGATAATTATAGTAAAAGGGAAAAGGCCCAACAGGGAGGGAGAGACAGGCGGCCCATACGGTGGGCACCGCTCTGTGAGCACCACTGACTCAGGGCTTCTTCTGGGCCAAAGCTGTACCTCGTAGACATCACCAGGACTTTGGAAATGGGTAGCTTTCTTCAAAAAGAAGCTGAGCCAACTGGCCTGCAATTTTAGAATCTGAGAAGCGTGAGGAGCCTCTGTGGTTGGTCAAGCTTCTGCCCAGAAATGAGTAGCTCTTCTCTTGAGGCACACAGAAGAAGGAACTAGAGAAGCTACTCAGTGTCCTGGGTGACAACTGCAGGGACCGGGATGTGGTGGCAATCAGGAACAGAGAGGCAGCCTTCAACCCTGGGAGGACCCAGCTCTACCAAGGCCTGTGTTCTTAGGTTACTGATAGCTGTTTCCATGGTGATAAATGCCTCTTTTACCACAAGCTGATGCACTGAACATGGAATAGAGCCAGAATGTAAGTATTCCTCCAGAACCCCAGCTTACTCAAGGAGGGAGTAGCATAATCCACTGCCAACCCACAAGTTCTGACTGTAGAACGTCACCACCCTCTGGGCACACCACACACACCTTCCTGCCCTCGGCTGTCTTTGGGGCCACATCTGATGAGTTCACCAGTCCCTTGCAGAGAGGAAAAAAGAGGCGAAGCTGGCCATCTCATCAGGCTTTCCCCAGCAGCTATGCCCAACCCATGTTCTTACTGCTCCCCCAGTAGGATTCCCTACACATATGCACTGTCGCATTCTTTGGTGGACCTTTCTTCCAGTTTGGAGGTCACCATACACATACCTGATATACCCCAGTAAGATGGAAGGAAGCTGGTGCCACCAGTTGGTCACCAACAGCCTCTAGCTCCCCTAACCAAAGAACCAGAAACATCATAAACATTGAGTTCTTCCTGATTCTAAAGTGACTTCACAGGCTATGTCCCACCCCCACCAATGGAAGCCTATGGCAATTGGCCAACTCCGGAACCTTCCAAGTGGCCAGTGGGAGGTGACTAGAGGTAGGGGTGGGTGTATGTGGGAGATGAGAAACTGCTATGATTATGATTATAATGTTATTCTCCCACACATGTGCACACCGATGGACACACACACACACACACACACACACATATATATTGTGTATGTATGTAATGTTCTAAAATGAGCTCCTTTTCCTCCACTTTAGAGATCATAATGTATATGGCACTGAATCCTAGTAGGGAAACAGCGGGGAACGAGAGCCTGGCTGTAAGCAGGGCTGAGCCTCAGGTCTGCCACATGTACTTACAAGACCCAGACAAGGCACTAAGTGCTTCATGATCTGACTTTCCTCTGTAGATCGGGTAGGAAGGCTGCTTTGTTGAGTTACTGAAACACCAAAGCCAACCTACTACCTGTAGTACCCAGTGTACTCAATGGGCCAAAGCAGAGCCCAGTGGGGAGCACACAGACACTTAGTGCCCAGTGGGGAGCACACAGACATTTAGTGCCCAGTGGGGAGCACACAGAAGCCTACTGCCCAGAGAGGGCTGGCTGTCTTTGTATAAGAGGCTGGAAATTCTGAACACATCTGCTGCTTTGTTTTGTTTTAAAATTTACTGCATAACTATGTGAGAATCCTCCTGTTTCTCTTTCCCTTAGATTCTTTTCGCATATGCTAGGCAGATGTGTTCAAAGGTTGGTTCCTGCTATCAAGGGTAGGTGAGGAGAACAAAAGTTACTCTCAACTCCCTCCATCCCAGACCTGCTAAACTCAGCTCTGCCTAGTACTGAAGCCTGAGCATTTAAAATGCTGCGAAGGGACTGGAGGGTTAGCCGGATATAAGAGTGAGCAAATGCTCTTGCAGAGACTGAGTTCCATTTACAGTACCTACCCTAGGGCAATTCTGGCTGCCTGCAGTCCCCTCTCCAGGGAATGTGATGCCCTCTACCGGCCTCCAGATGTCTGTACTCTACTGCACACACCCACACAGACATAACTTATAAAACCTTAAATGTGGCTGATCTCCAAAACAAGCTGTGTTTAATATAGATTACATTTTGAAAGATTAATGCCAAAATTGAGGAGTGTAAAATACCTCACTAAAAAATTTATATACCGGTTATATGTTGAAATGGTAATATTTTGGATACTTGGGCTTAGATAAAGTTAACTTCACCTGTTTTCTGTCTCAATTTGTCTCCTGGAAACATTTTCATTTCCTCACTAGCTTGAATAAAACTTACCATAGATACTGCTCTGCTGGAATGGCGCCATAAGGAGTCCCAGGCTCCACCCACAACAGGCAGGACTCCCCAGGCCTCTCACCGCCCAGTGCCATTGGCTCTCCCACGCAGAGCAGAATTACCCTTGGCTGCTGACACACTGGAGCACCTACACCCACGATGAATCCAGTATTCCCCCCTAAGCATGCTCCTCCTGGTTCTGCCCACTGCTATTGCCCCTCTCACCCGCTACTGCCCCTCCCACCCTTGGCCAACTCTCACTCACCCCTGACCCTCACCCCTGACCCTCAGGGACTGCAAATGTACCTTGGAAGTAACATGACCGGAACACACATACCCCTGCCCACCCTCACCGGGCTGGCAGGAAGCCTGTGTGTAACAGGCACTCAGCAGACATGCGCTGAATGGAGGGGCAAAGCCCAACTGAAGCAGTTCTTCAGCAAACCCAGAGAGAGAGAGAGAGAGAAGAGAGAGAAGAACTGCAGGAATGAACTGTGCACCGCTTACAAGCACTTGTTTTATGTTTGCCACAGTCCTGCAGGATTGCCTTTTTTTACTATTTAGATGATGAAAGACAGTCAGATTATTAAGTACAATGAGTTTTCCAAGTTCAAAGACTGTAAGGAACAAGTACAAAGTCAACTCCAGTGGAAATCCACAATAAACATGGATAAAATAGTTAACGAGGGAATAACTGACTGAGGATCTGAACTCAGACCTGATTTAGAGCAACCAGCCCGTCTGTTACTACAACTAAGAGCAGGAGCTACTGTTTCCCAGGCTCCCTTACCAGTGCTCTACCGTGCATGCAACTATGCCACGAAACCAGACTGAGGCCAGGAGCTGCAGGCCGCAGGCCCACAGTGAGAAGCAGACCTGTGCTTCCAACCCAGCTCCTATGGCTCAGGTGCTGTTCCATACATCTGCTCCCAAATGGCCAGAACCAACCATCATCTATATAATACGATAGACAGCATTTCCTGCTCATCAGCTTTAGGATCTGAGGCCACAGGAAGAGTGTGAGATCTTCAGACTATCTTACTTACTACTGACAAGAGTCCATCTCAACTCAGGCTTACCCTGATGTCTAAAATAATGTGCTAGAAAGCTTTCTGCAAACTTTGGCTACTAAAGAAATGTTACTTAATTTATTGAAAACCCTAGTTTTTTGTGTTGGTGTCTAGACTGCACAGTCGTGCGATGTAGGAAGCCAGCGGCGCTGAGGGAGGGCCGCCGCGGCGGCGCTCTGACCGGCGAGGGGGCCGCCCGAGCTCTGACCGGGAAGGCCTGCGGCTCCGGGAATGCCTGCGGCTCCGGGAGCCTGCGGCTCTGCCCCATTACAAGATGGCGCGGGACCGGCAGGCTGCCAGGGAGGAGAGCCTAGTGTGCATGCGCAGCTCTCTCCTCAGACCCTCCTCAAGCAGTAGCCCCTCCCAAAGGGAAAATATGCTAATGAGGCACTGCTTGTAGTACCAATGAAGGGAAAATATGCTAATGGCTGTGGCTTGTGGCACCAATGAACGGGCCACATGCAAATGAGGTGTGGCTTGGTGCACCAATCCGCATCCACTATGACAACCCCTCCCCTTCCCTGAAAGAGTATAAAAGCAGCAGCTCTGCTGCTGTCCTGTGTCCTGGGAATCAACAAGCAAGGTGTTCCTGAATAAAGCTGACTGAGAAGATCCCGGTGGTAGTGTGTCTTTCTTGCTGGTCGATGGAGGCAGGGAGGCGTGCCGCAGTGCAAGGCAAAAAAGATGGGCTGCATCCTGTCAGAATGAGTGTAAGGGCCAGGCAGATCCAAAGAGCCTCTTGGTCAGTGCAGCTTTCTCTGCCCATCACCACACTTGCCCAGGACTAACAGCATGAAGGTGGCCAACAGGTGGAGATGTGCCCACCAAGCACAGATTGGCCTGGCTTAGGGGCCACATTAAGTTGTTGGGGACTGTGGCAATTATATATGACCACTCAACACATGGAGAGTCAGGAGCCAGGCAGAAAGCCTGCCAGTTCTCCGTGTAGACCTCACTTCTTGCACCAGAGAAGACAGTCTCTGGAGCCTTTTGCTCCAACTGAGACCACTGCGCTCCACTCTGCCACAGAGTAGGGGACAGGGACATGCAGGCTACTAGGGAGACTGAGAAAGACTGGGAACCTGACTCCCGCTGAGCACCGCTGCTAACACAGTGCTTTCCCGGGGACATATACAAGAACAAACAGTGACAGCCATGCAGGTGCCAGCTCCTCTGTCCTCTACTGATGACAGGCCAGAGGTCTGGCAAGCACAACCAGACTGAGGGGATCAGAACTAGACAGAAGCACACCTCACAATGAGGGCAGAAGAACACACAATTTGTCAAACCAGAATCTGTCATGTCTAAGAAGAAATCCAAGAACACAATAGAACTGGGGCCGACAGGAAATCCCAGGATTCTCAATAAGTTAGGTGGGTAACATTTCTTAGCAACTGAAGTTTGCAAGGTACTTTCCTGTGCATTATTCATTTCTTTCTCACAGCTGCTCTGCATGGTGCCTGGCCTTATTTAACAAGAACAGACAGCAATTAAGGGCATGGCAGAGTCTCAGCCTATCCCAGTAGTTCTGGGGACAGTGACCCTGTAGACCATTGGCCTCTTAGACCTTCAATTATTCCATTGTAAATTAAGGATAAAAATACCTCTCGTTCAACTATTTCTTAAGTTATACTATACCCTGGGGCAAGTATTTTGGCTGTGAACTCTGCGGGAATAATGTTGCCCTTGGTAGGGCGCTGTCTTCACTCACAGGGAATGTGAGATGGACACCAGCCTCCAGGAGAAAGTGACCCTGGAGCAGAGTCTGGAAGAAGGTAAGGAATAGCCTGTTAAGATTTCTGGAATAACCTTCCAGGTGGACAGCAGAGCAGAGTCAGCCCCTGGTGGGCATGTCTGGCATATACCTTAGTGTGACCCAGAGACCAGTGAGGATAGAGGTGGGAGAGTATTGTCAGGCTTCAAACCCGGGATAATTAAATGAGGTGCCTATTTAACATATCATCAACGTGGACTTGACCACCTCTACCTGCAATCCCTCAGTCCCTACCTATTACTGGGCACTCCTGGCTGGCATACCCTAGCCCTTACCCTAAACTTCTCCAGCCCAGAGGATAATATATAATCCCTATATAAGCCAACCATTGTGGGTACTGGTTCTCTTTGTACCTTTGGGCCTCCTGGCTGCTGTGCCTCATTTCCCTGCTCTCCCCTCCTCCATCCCCTTCCTCCTCTCACAGGGCTCTGGGTCGTGTCCACTCCAGACTCTCCAGATGTCCTTACCTCTGGCTATACTCTCCCACAAATCTATAATAAATTTCCTTCTCCACCACACTTTAGAAAGTCATGGTCCTTTCTTTTTTATTTTACTCAAGTATCATGCTGAAAGATCAGAAAGCTGGAACAAGCCAAGAGCAAGATGAAGATTCACAAGCCATCTGCCAACATATTACAATAACTCTGTGGGAAAATTCCCCAGAGGCAAAGACTGAAGCAAGGACTCAGTGGTGACTCTAATGAATCCTTCATGCATGGTGTGGTGACTTAGTGCAGGGGAGGGACACATGTAGTCACATGCTGGGTGCACCTAGAGACTGATAGATGGAGAACTTGGTAAGAAAGACAGAAACAGACTAAAGACTGTTGTGAACAACGGACCTTGGTGGAGAAGACACTGGAGTGCGGGATACAGGGAAACAGATACTTGAACACGTGAGTCAACTCTGAGACCCCATTAGAACACATCAAGACCCTGAGCAGGTAGCTGAAAAGGGCTCTACCTTGTTCAAGGAGAAGCTGGTCTGGATTCAGGAGCTATGGGAGATGAGAGATGGTCTGAAAAAGCTGATGAGAACGTACAGGACAAAACAGGATCCGAGAACCACGCTCTGCTGCCAGCCAATGCGTGGACCCTGGGGAGCTGAGAGGAGCCAGCAAGAGATAAAAGGAGATCAGGAAAATGGGCGAGAGCACGGCATCTGTGAAGATGGTGGGGGGGGGGCTGCCCACTGCTGCGGCCATGAGTGGGTCGTCAAAGCCTCTGACAGCTGTGCAAGGGACAGGGTAAGCAGGGAGGAGGAAGGAACCCTCAGCAGACAATCACGAGTGACAGCAGTCCTGTCACTATGAGCAGATCACTTGAGATCTCTACCTCAGGCTTCTCACCTGAAAAGTGGGGCGAGCAGCTGCCCCCAGGGACCTAAGCATGAGAACAACGCCCAACGCACTGAGGATAATGCAAGTACCCATCTATCAGTTCTCATGGCGGGAGTCCTGACGAAACAACTGTGCACGAAGAGTAACATGGGGAGAAAACACCAGCCCAGCAGGCAGAGAGAGCAAGAGTGGAAAAGCCATAGAACACCTGTTCTGGTAAGACAAGGAATTGCTAGAGGACTGTGTCTGCTGCTGCACAAGGCCCAGCTTGTCACAGGCCATGCATCTCAAAACAAGGTAAGCCAACTGTTACCCAAGAGAATACACTGTTAAATTCTCACTCTGCCATGCCCACTAAGCCACAGCCCTCCCTTTTGAGTTTGAGTTATTGCCATATTTCCCAGACTAACTTATAATTGCACGTTTCTCCTCTTTATGAGAAAAATCTTGGCTCAGAGGTATGTGGGTATTGAAGGGGACCACCTGAGCACAGACTGGTCTCTTACACACCTTCCATTATCCAAAGCTTTGTGTATCAACAAGGGCTGAGCTGAATGTCAAGTTGTGGCCCTGAAAGATGGACCTGGAACCAATAAGCAGAAGTTACAGGGAGCTGGGCTGGACTAGCTTTGAGGTGGGGAGCTTTCTCTCTCTAGGAGAGGCCCAAGGAGGCAGGAAGATGGACTGCAGACTGCAGAAGAAATCCTGCAGTTGGGTCACAGAGACATCTCCCAAAGTTGTTGCCATTCCTGTCTACTCTGGAACATCCTCTACCTGATGCACAGGTTCCTCTGAGATGGAAAAGACATCACATGTGTGAAGGACCAGCTTTCTCAGACACTGCCACTCCTTAATGGCAACCCCTATTCAAACCCATATATCCTCAACTTCATCTGCTATTCAGTTAGACCCTTTTAAGATAGCAGGCACGCCAAGCAAGACCAAATCATCTCTTGGCTAATGATATATCAGCTTAGGACTAAGGCAAGGTTCAGGGGAGAATTCACTAATAGGTGTAGACTAGTCAACTACGCATATTAAGTTTAAGTCACTTCTCTAATTTCTCCATCTGAAATAGGCAGAATGGGGTGACTATCTCCTTTTAAAGGCCAGGTTTGGGGAACAACCAGCCTAATACTAAAACTTTATCTTATCTGCTCTGTCACCTTCAGATGTCAGGGAGCCCTCTGCAGTATTAGCCTTGTTGTGCATATTGTCACCAATAATGATGAGGCCTTCTGTGGGTCTCACTGACTCCTGACAACATCCTCAGGCCTCCAGCTCTCCATGGTCATTAGGCCCTCATCCCAGAGAAAAGAAGCCAATACTGAGGTTCTAGAGTTGACTTGGGCCCAGAACACGAGTAGGTAACATGTCAAAGTCCAGCCTGAGCAGTCTGGTTCCCCAGCCTGCTCTTCACTTGAAGCTTGTTACATTCTCACCCAACAACTATCCATGTTTAACATCCTTTATACGTCACTTCCCAAAGATGGAAACAAGATCCTCAAGAGGCATGGCACATTGCCCTGTGGCTCTGTTTCACCTGTAGCTGATGCATTCTGTTGTACCCCAAACAAGAAAATGTCATTTGACCAGAACTTGCCAGCCTGTCCTTGCAACAAGATTTGGGTACACTCCCCTCTCCTTCTTAGACATGACTACAGCCCTCGTGTTCTTACAGGCCCAGACTTCATGAACAAGCTAAATACCACAGGCACCAGCGCCTGTAGAAGCTCTAAGATGAAAAGCCACCTCTAAGCTAAAGTATAGTAAGTAAATTATAGAGCCAAACGATGCAGACACATAAAAAAGGAAGGGCAACGAGGGGCTGCCTGTAGTTTTCAAAAAAGAATAGCAACTGCCTGTCCCCAAAACTCTATGTAGGCCCTTCTTGATAAAGAAACTAGGGCTCAGCCCACTTTCAGGGCTGGACCTGGAGATGAAGACAAGAGAAGAATTCACTTCGCACTTCATGTATTCATTCAAAAGACATTTGTCATGAGCCATCATGCTGGGACTTGACTGTGCAGGATCACACACACTTCCCGGAAGCATCCCTCAGCCCAGTGCTGATCCACTGTGGTCACCGTGATCACTGACAGACAGGCAGACAGACAGGTGTAGGAAACAGTCGCTATTCACAGCATACAAGGCAGCCTTGGTGTGTGAGATGTCTGATCCTGGTGGTGGAACCTGGCCTCTTGGAACTTAAGCTCTAACTGAGGAAGACAGCAATAAATAACTGTGCTGTGTGAAGGGTATCGTGCGGTGAGGACGGAGCAAGAGGTGAGCAGAGATGGAGCAGGAGGGGGCTGGGCAGGCAGTGATTACAAAGGAGAAGAGGAGAGCATCAGGTAGAAACAAGGAGGAGGAGATCCTGAAATGTGTCACAGTCAGGAAGATGCCCCTGGCAGTCAGAGCAGAGGGTCCCCAATGTGGTCAGCAGCCCAGAAAGCGGTAGCACTGGAGAGATCAAATCAAAACACTACCAAAGCTGACTGGTGATATCTTGAGGCCTATTATCTGGCTTCACTGCAGCCTCAGGCTCCTGAAACAAAAAAATCGAATATTCTGCAAAAGACAGGCAGTGAACTGGGTGCAATAAACATTTACCAAGTTCATGGGGATTTCCTAAGTGTGGGTCTTGGGGTGGGAGAAGGAAAATGGCCCTGTCAGAAAATGATCTTGAACTACTAAAGTTCACTTGTCATTAACAAATTGACACATATTTGGCCTTGAATTTAGATACCTTCTTTTGGTTTAAACTTTAAGCTGACTTGCTAAAGTGAACATGGAGGGTGGATAGCTTGAGTGAACTGTACAGAACAATGGGGCTTTAGAGCACGGAAGGTGGGCTTCCCACCATCTCCGACGTCCCTGCATTCCAGGTTAGCCATGGCCTCTATCCACTCAGACCTCCATGCAGTCACTATCGATAAGTCAGGGAGTGCTTGTATGGTCCCTGGCCTTGCCTACCACCCACTGCTGCTGACTGACTCATCAGGGGGCTGATCAGGCTCCTACAATACTAAACCTAGAACCTGAACTCACTGCACCCCACATAAGGGAAAGCTGTAGTCCCTGAAAGGGAAAGTCCACTCTGATCTGCCTCCCTCTCCCTCAAATTCCAAATGTCAGAATCTCAATGGAGTCAGGGCCACCTTAGCATGCAGGACTCCCACTGCCAGTGCTGCACAGTGCTGATGCACCTTCAAGGTCCTACGTGTGCTGAGTGTGGACCTGGCCCCGGAGCAGCTCATCCACAGTCTCATGTCTGTCTGCAATAGTGGGAGAACACCTGCTACTTCAAGCCTTCCCATCTGACCTGTGTCAGCCTGTTCCTCTTGTTAATACTGCTGGAGCAGAAAGCATGGACACGCCCTGTCCCCCTCCCTGTCCCCCACCCCGTGCCACCAGAAGCTCTATCCTTGCCGCTCCTCACCCCCCACTCCCGATACAGCTTCTCATATGCCCTCTCTTCTCTATCCCCACAGCCTTGAATTCTGGCCTGATCTTTGATCGTTAAGGTTGCCAAAACAGGTGCCTAACCTGTACATTCTCCTAAACCCACTACTCTCTCAAGCCTGAGGTAGGAAAGCGTACCTGAACCCTTCTGAAATCCTGCTCATATGGGCAGGGTAAAGCAAGCCATACCTGCCCATCCCCCTCATTTCCTCTTACCAGCAAAAATATACAGCAAACTTCAAAATCACTATAGCAGCAGATAAGGGAGATGTGAATGTCTTCAGCAGAAGGTACAGATGACTCATCTAAACCTTATTCCTGTTTGAAAGTATAGTCACTGGAAACTTCTTCAGCATGAAAATATTACTGGCATAAATGTGCATTATTCGATATACAGGGTCAAAAACCAACCTGTCAGACTAATAATGAGAAAACCAAGCGAGCAATAACTGATCGTTAAACATCTAGATTCCCAGCACTTAGAAACTGTTAAGCATTCGAGATTTTGCTGACACAGCGTCATTAGAGTACAGTTCTAAGATCTGAGGAAACTAGAAGCCAGAATGTCCCAGCCCAGCAGCAGCCCTGGCTAGCAGAGCTGAGAGAGAGTGCCCACTGGACCTCTGCACTTTAGCTGCATCTCGTCTTCCTGGTTAAGTCACTAAACTGGAGTCAGGCCTCACAATGGGGAGTCTGAATTCTGAGTCTCACATCCATGAGAACAGAGTGAGAGATGGAGAAATGGCTCCACAGATAAAGGTGCTTTCCACCAAGCCTGACCCCTGCCAACTGCATGCTGGGAGAGAGCCAACTCCCTCACTGTTCCCAGCCTCCATACAGGCCACAGCACATGCCCACCCCAGTGCAAACACACACAATAAATTAACATAGACTAAAGGACATGGGGTGGGCTCTCCTGCTCCTCTCTTGTTCTTTCCCTATTTCCCTTCCCCCCTCTCCCTCCATGTGCTCAAGGCCAGCCCCCCCCCCCTGCCTTTCTCTGCCTCTACTACCCTAACTCCCCTTCCCATGCCCTGAATAAACTCTATTCTATACTTAAAAAACAAAACAAAACAAAAAAAAACAGGACACAGGATGGGACACTGCTGCCTTTCGGGGGGTCTTAGGAAGGCAGTTATATTCCATAGAGCAATCCGACCCAGAATTCACTAGCATAAATTCTACACCAGTGTTCTGCTAGCTACAGAATTAGAGAAGCCAAACTCCTATATAACCCTATCCCCTCCACGGTCTAGCTCCTACCCGCCTTCAAGAGCTCATGCCCCACCCCACATGCCCCCACAACTATCTACCTTGCCATCTTGACAGACCTATCCCTCCTACTGTCTAACACACCTGGGAGCTCTCCTCTAAGACCCACCATAAAGGTCACATGACTTTCTACTCTAAAGGTGAGGAAGAGGCCCATCTCTGAGCCCTTAGGGATCCTAGTCATAAACTCAACCGCAGTGCTGTGACACCTGTAGACTCCTTGTGTGGCATCTCATGGTCGTTTTTGCTGTGATTTACCAGTCATATTTCAAATTTAAGATCATATAACAGCTGTGTTCATTAGAGGCCACCAAAACTACAGCTGGAATTTTACTATTTCTGTTCATTACTTTGAACAGGAAGCCTGTGAAGATGGGATGTTAGATCAAGAAGGGGGAGGGGTGCTTTTCAGAGATGTGCTGGGCATGTGTAAACACTCATCAGAGAACGGTCAAGGTTAAGATATAAAGAGCCATGCTGGGGACAGAGTGTGTTTAGCGGGAGGGCTGCACATGCTAGCTTTGCTTTTCTTCCTCCTCTGGAAGGTGTCTGGCTTTTCTATCACTAGCTTAGAATCATTGATGAGTTCCTGAGTTACAACGCTACTGAACATTCTTATGCCAAAAATCTGGGGAAGAGGACCACTCGGGGATGGACAAAGTGTCAGGATGTTATTTCAGTATGTACTACTTGTGAACTTAGGAAGGTTCCAAATGAAATAATGATTCACCTCTGAGTTCTAGGATTGAAGTTCTGAGGTTGTTAGGAACAAGCCAGCCCCTGATCTGTGTCCCAGAACAACAGTGATCCCATACAGTACATCCTTGAGAGTCTGACAGTTATTTTACTGAATTAGGAAACCAGCCATAGTAATCTTCAGTCCACACTGTCCTTTTTACAGGTTTAAAGATACAATCCAAGTGCAAGAGGATGCTGCCGACAGGCTGAAGGAGAGGGGGACAAGGACAATGGATATATTGTTACTTAATTCTCAGCCCAAAGGGAGGGGCAGAATAGAGACAGGGGTACCGGGCTGCCAGCTGACGGGTCTTGGCAGTCAGCTAGGCAAGCAGGAACCTGCTTGGCTCTGGGAAGGTGATAGGTGAGTGTGAGCCAACTTTGAGAGGCATCCAGAATTCAAAGGAAGAAAGGGAGAGACGGTGACCTGACGAAGACCTCCTCTATGTCTTGGTTTGAAAAGAAAAGCAAGTTAACTACTATGTGCCTAGCTGAGATGGGGGGTGGGGGAGAAGAGATCTGTCATACCCATACTTGCTAACTGCTGAATAGGAAACAGAAAAGCCTACAGAGCCCAAAGGAGTCCCGGGAAATGAGGGGCACCCCAAGGGGTTCTCATTACTGCCCCCTTTCTCTGGTCCTTTCCTCTGACAGTGACTGAATTGTCCCTGCTGCTGTGCCAGCTCAAGGTGGGGTGCAACCAATGAGACCAAGTCAACTAGGAGCACAGGCTGCCTCTGGGGCAGCCTCAGCTTCACAGGTACTTTAAGGTTTAGAAAACAAAAACCTATAGATATCTAACAACAAGAGAAATGGATAGAAAAAATTGATTGATATGGAATTTTTTCAGCCATAAAAGGCAAAATTATGTCAATTGCAAGAGAATAGATGCCACCAGAGATAATCATATTAAGCAAATTTATGCTTTAAAAAGTCTGAGAAAGACAAATTTCAGTTTGCTCCCATTTGTCCTTCCTAGATTTCATGGAGATACATAAAGTGGCGTGTGTGTGTGTGTGTGTGTGTGTGTGTGTGTGTGTGTATGAATGACATGAAAGTGAGGTAAAGCTGCCTAGGGGAAGAAGGAATGATGGGCAGGAGGGGTCAAAGGGGACAGATGTGGGGAGGGTCATATACTCACTTATATGAAAAGCCTCATGTGACAGCAGAGTACATAGTAGAAACACACAATGACAACTTTTTAAAATTTGTTTTATGCTACAACTGGAAATACACAGCCTGATACATTCTCAGTTACAGCATCACGGGAGGCCGGGTGACTTCTCAATGCAAATATTCCCAGTAAAAGAGTGCTGGTATCAGTGATGGGCCATGCAGCTTACACCTTCAGGCTCTGTACAAAGGACTCCTGCTCAGTCCCACGGTCAATTGGTATCAAAAACAGAGGAAGACCTTCCGAGAGAAGAACCGGAAAGGTCAGCCTACTTCAGGAAACAATGGTTCATTGAAACCGCATCCTGCTCTCAAGCTGACTGCCTCCTTCTGGACCACAACCTGGCCTCGTGCTGTGGCATGTTTTCCAACTTCCCCATCAAAGGACAAATCAAATGTCAGTTGACAATCTGCTGTCTAATTAAAAGTTGATTTTCTTTTTTTAGAAATTCCATTTAGCTGAACAATGCCACATGGCAAATCCAGTGTGCAGCACCACCTTGATTGACAGGATCATTTGCAATTATTTTAAAAAGGAAAAAGAAAACATCATCAGATGCAGCAGGATCAAGTTGATTAGACACTGTCTTCCAGTTGACGTATGAAGTGTGCCCAGGCAGTACTCATATGAAACAACTTTACTTCGAGCGTTTACATAAGCCCCAAGTGGAGAGGACACTTTCAACGCCGACTGGAAGGGATCGGGAGACGGATCGGATCCTGGCTGTGGAGGAAAGGTGCCAGGCTGACAGTGGAAAAACAGCAGGGTATGCAGAAGGGCAAAACCCCCTGAGAGGAACCTGAGGTTGGAAAGGGTGGACTCAGGCAGCCTATAAGGAACTGAGAAAACAGATGATCTCCACATTGACTTGTGGCCTCAGAGCAAGCCTTGAGCTTTTGAACTTGTTTGATCACTCACAATAAAAGGCTACCATCTGCCTGCCTGCCTGCCTCCCAAGACGGCTGCAAGAAGGAAAATGGACACTGTGTACACAGTTAACTGCAAATAAGCAGGTAAGTACTTTAGACCCAAGGGACTGCTGTGGCTATGGTCACCAAGGAAGGGCTAGGACTCATCTACCAAGGTACAGCAAGCACGAAGATGACTGGATGCATCAGAAGCTTCTCTGGAATGAGGAACAGGAGCATAAACAATTTGAGAAAAGGAAACGTCTGGCTAGTTTAAAGTACACTGTTCTGTTAGGGAGATGGTTACGTGCAGCTGTTTAGTGGGTTGCCTAGAGGCTCACATGGCCAAGTGTGAGGGCACAACCAGTGGGTTTAAAACCTCACCTCTGACCTCCTCCTGTGCAACCTTAATTCAAAACTAGCCCCTGGCAGACACCTGAGGAAGGTCTTTGATGAGCAAGAAGAGGCCCAGCAGAGAGAGGGCATGTTTGCCATCCCCCCAAGAATGAGTAGAGTTTTTACCTTTTCTTCAAACTCGGACCCACTGCTTCACTGATGTCAGTCAGCTGATTTCCAGTCAGCGAGACCTGAGTTATTCCTGTTGGGAAATTAGAAGTGAAAGTGTAAGAGGTGTGTGGAAATGAGCTACCCAGCCTGACTCCCATCCATGCTGAGAAGGCTGACAATGGCTTCCTTCCTCAAGCAACAGGTGAAGGGCGGCCCTATCTATGGCAGAGACACAGCCCCAGCGGGGGGCCTCCTACCAACCCTCCCAGCAGACTGCTGAGTTTGTTCCCTGAATTCCTGAGACCTCAGCAACCTTCTGCCAACTTAAACTGGCGTGAGGACATTCCTGTTTCCTGTAACCAACAGTCACTAGTGTAAAACAAAAAACCCTGGGCCGCACCCGGAAGGAAGTGGAAGCAGAGAGTGAGGAAACAGGAAATTCTGAAATAAAAACATGGGGAAAAGAAGGGGTGTGTGTGGCACTGTCTCAAGAGCATTCAAGGAAAAGTCCCAGAGCGCAGAGCCAAAAATGGTTCCTAAAACCCCAGAAACATTGAGATGAGTGTGCCCCTTCCCCACTTCAGGGAAGCCAGGCATAATAAGGGTGGGCGGGGCTGTAAACCGCCAACAGAAGGAAGGGTTCCACTGCAAACACAGGTCAGAAGAGCCTGAGAAGCGGAACTGAGTAATGGAACCCAACAGACCCCAACTCAAAGCTAAACCTTAACTTTAATGCATCGTTTTTCCTGCCTTATCAATATTCTGTTTTAGGAGTAAACATTTGATTTGTCACTAGGGTTCTGGTTTGGCTATGGCTAATTCTGTTTCCGCTGTAACCTGGCTTACTGATGGGGCCATCAGTCTTTTGGTGGACAGGATGGACAGTCTTAACTTGAATTATCTGACCTGATGGTAAACAACACTATTTTATATATTTCCCATTTTATTGAATTATACACAGAGCCATACATATACATATGCATGCACATATACACACATATGTACAAATACATGCACACTTATACACAAATACACACATAAGAACATCCCAGACTTTTGGCCAATTTCCACCACTTGCCGTATTTCCCCTTTAGTCGGCTGGTGAATCAGGAGTCACACTCACTTCAAGAACCCAAATTCCCATGCGTTGTGGAGCAGACTGGTAAGGCTCTGAGATTAAGAGACTGAAGGCAGGATTAGGAAGCAAGAAATAGGAAAGAGAAGGCAATTGACTCTTCTGACAGCCACAAACGTCAGATCAAGGCATCCATACTCCGCTGGGCAACGTAAGAACTGGAGTGACCTCACTGATCTAAGGCAATGACCACTCAGAAAACACATAGTTTACATTGGCTCCAAAAGGAAGATACGGCCAAAACTGCCAAGTCAGAAGAGTGGGCTGGAAATCTGAATGAAGAGACCCGAATAGCCTTCAGCCTCAGCAGGTCCACTGTCTACTGAAGTTGGCTTATGGGCTGCCATGTGCCCAGCTACTGTGCCTGGGGAACAACTCAGTATCCCAATGATTTGGGGTGTTCAGCTTTCATGAGCAGATGCTGGTGGAGTGGGTGACAGGGACAACTGCTGGCCTGTAGAGTAAGGGGTAGCTCTGCTGCCTGACCATCCTTGCCTACTTATCCCAAGCAGCAAAGACTCTGCCCTGCCACTGCTTCTGCCCAGGCCTCAGTTTCCCCAGCCAAAAAACAAAGAGGATGACAACAAGACTTACCCATGGAACAGATAATGCTCAAACCAATGCCACCTGCCACCAACCCCATGTGGCAGTGTAACAAAGCAAGCACAGGGTGGTTAGAAGCCTTCTTGCCACTAGGCTGGCACTTGGTCAAAGGAGTCCTTTTGTTGTCTAGAACACAGACTGGCACATGAGCTTTGAAGCAAACTGCCACCAAACGAGGAATTTAAAACAGCAGAGATTTATTCTGAAACCAAGAAGGCAGCGTACACACATTCCCTACAGAGGTTCTTCCTCCAGGCCAGCGCTAGTCAGGAGAACCTAGTCATCCTGAGTCTGTGAGTTGGCATTTGGGGTCCCCTGACTAAGCCATGATGATTCTACCCCCAGGACTTCATGTTGGCAAAGACGCCCATTCAGCCCCCAATTGGTTATTACCGAATTCCTTTCAGGCAAGTTATTGGATTTACTGTACCTTCATATTAATCACAACTGGGGAGAATAAGCCCGCCTAGTTTCGATAGCCTGAGTAGCACTGTGGCAAATGGGCCTCTGATGTGGGCCCTGGGATCGTGGTCAGAGCCCCACTCTTCCTCCATGACCCAGAAGCTAGGATGAGGGTGGCCCAGGCTACAGTCTGTGATCACTGCAGGAAAGGAAAGGAGGCAGGCAGCTGATTCTTAGTTTATACAGTTGCCCTCTCCCCATCCCTCGGGACCTCACATGGCTTTAGCACAAAGCTAAGTCAATCGGTCCTCTGTTCAAGTACCACCAAGCAGAGTTTTAAATGTCCAAGTCTGAAAACAAGAACAAAACTATAGACTGCAGTCACCCCGCTGTTCTCTAAAACACTCATCCTCACAGACTTCATGAACTCTCTGGAAGCCTTCAGGCTTTGAAACGAATGGAAAAGGAACTCGGAGACATAGCAGAACAGAACTCCATTTCAGAACAGAAGGCCACTGGTCTCTTTGCAAACTCACACCCAGCCCTAACAGCGGCCAACTTCAGAAGAGCCAGCAGTGTCTACACTTTAGACTTGGAAGGGCTAGTGTTCCACAGCTGATAGGACCACAGGCTCGCTCAGCTCTCAGCTGCCGACAGGAACTCAGCAGGTGTGAGCCTTCTGGAAGGCCACTCACCACACTGATTAAAAAGCTAAAAAAAAATCACATTCACCCTTTGAAGCCACAATTCCATTTGCCAAACTCTACAGTTGAAAACAGAAGTGACACAGAGCGAAACTAGACCGTCAAGGACATCCATGGCAGCCGTATGCGTGAGGTAAAAAACAGAAAGGCTTCTTGCCAACAAAAGGAAATTATTGGGTAAATAAATGTGGTTGACTCATAAAAAATATTAAGCTATTAAAATAAAAAATCATGTTATGCAGAATTTTTAATAAAAAATCTGCAATAACAGCTAATCCTTAATTGAGCTAGGCACTACAGTAAGCATGTAAAGTAGTGTAATATAGACACACACACATGCACACACACCCTCACCCCATCAAAGGCTAAACCAACTCAGGCATGCAGGTGTTCCATTTCAACTTCTCAATCAGAAAATGACTGGCTGAGAACCAAGGTTTTTGCTCAAGGTAATCTAGCATGTGTGAGAAGGCCCTGGGATTTGAGCCCACACAGGCCAGAAGGCCCTCACAGATCTGAACAAGAGCCTAGAGATGGCAGGCCCTATCCTGAAAGCTGCGAATGGGACCTTATGTGAACAGACACTCTGCAGATATTATCAACAACCTTGAGATCAAGCCAGCACAGACTCAGGCCAACAAAAGCCCGGAGTGGGAGTAAACCTAGTCTGTATAACTTAGTGAGAGCCCTTCTCAGTATTAGAAACACAGTTTAAATTTAAAAAAGGAGTCTGGGGATACAGCTCAGAAAGAGTGCTTGTTTAGCATGTTTGAAGCCTGGGCGTGGATTCAAATCCCAATACTGCAAATAATAATAATAATAAAAAAACAGCAATATTCTGAATGAGCCTTGAATGCCACACCTAGCAGAAGCAAGGAGCCAACAACTAACCCTACAGGCAGCTGAGGGTCAGTCCTGCTTGCACCTTGAATTGGCACTCAGGTCTCTAGCCACGCACACTGTTAAGAGCCACTCTGACAGGTGAGAAGACAGACGTTACAGCAGTTATAAGAAACCCATGCAAACCCCTGAAGTGTGCTGCAACCAATTGCAGGAGAGAAAACAGAAATCAAAATTTTCACACAAGGACCTTAATTATGCATACAAAATAAAATGCAAATACAACAAAATGTTTTTAGTGATTATCCCTGAATAGAAACTTGTTTAGCACTATGCTTTCTTATACTTTTTCAATTTCTATAATTAGCCTCAGTCATTTTTACAAAGAAAAGAAAGGGTTTTAAATTAGCAATTCATGATATTTCTGCAAATCTAACTCAATCACAAAGACTAAAAATCAAGAGGTCCAAAGTTCCCTAATTATCATCTTAATTCAATCTCAGGCTACCACCTGAAAAAAATCAGCAGCCAAGGCCTCACCTATAATGTCTCACATGCCAAAAAGACAAATCCAGCCTGCTGCCCTGGAGGTTGGCTCAGCCTGGAATACAGATAACATCCTTATCTGGATCACAA
This sequence comes from Mus minutoides, assembly GCA_902729485.2. Lineage (NCBI taxonomy): Eukaryota > Metazoa > Chordata > Mammalia > Rodentia > Muridae > Mus > Mus minutoides. The sequence continues at coordinate 2,027,112 of LR749691.1, forward strand.
GAATGCCAGCAGCAGTATCCAGAGAGGGGCCCACGGGCAAGCCGGAGCTTTAGAGGTAGGGTAGACGAGAACAACAGACTGAGTGTGACTGGCCAGTGTGTGCTGGGGCCTCCAGCTCACCCTCCACTTCACGGTGTATTAGTGCTTAGAAGTGTCTAAATATATGGGGCCAAGCAAGAACACCAGCAGTCAATTTTACCATCTGGTAAAAAGGCAAGGCCAGAGCTGGAAAGGCTTCTTCCAGAGGACTCGAATTCAGTTCCCGGAACCCATATCAGGTTTACAACTACCTGTGACTCCAGATGCAGGGATTTTCAAGAGAAAATTCAAGGCCCATGATTATAACCCTGAGCTGTGCCATCAAAGCAAGTCTCACAGCTTACTTGCACACAACTTTAGATATGTTCCATTCCACAGCTTCCTTCCTCCATTAAAATTTTACAAACAAAAACCACATACATTCATAAACTAAAAACCTGTTTGAGCATTCCCAAATCCTTCCATGCTTAATGCCTGGTGTTATCACAAAAAAATAAAGTAAAGTAAAATAAAATAAAGCAAATCCCTGGAACCCTGGGATACCATGCTAAGTGTTTCACCTGTTCAAACACCAGCTATCCAGCCCTTACCGTAAAGAAGAGAAGGTGATGGTGGAGGTGGAGCATGAGGAGGAGGAAGACAAGGACATCTTTCTTATACAGCCCAGGCCCACTTGCCTGGGCATGGTGCCGCCCACAGTGGGCTGGGCCCTTCCACATCAATCATTAACCAAGCAGTTCTCCACAGACACGCCCATAGTGTAATCTGATAGGGTTAATTCCTCAACTGAGGTTCTCTCCCTCAGGTTAGCAACAGAGAAGAAGCACCACGCAACAAATGATCACCAGGTGATCCTGAGACAGGATGAATGAAGAAGCCTTGAGACCACAATAGCTTCAGTTAAGTAAACAATGCCATTCTTCTTACTAAATGTGCTGTTCGGGGAAACAGTTACTTCATTAGGAATGTGAATCAGGCTGGAGAGACACCTTGGTGAATAAAACACTTGCCACACAAGCACAAGAATAGGGGTTTCCATCTCAAAAGCACAGATGAAGCTTGGCAGCCATGATCCTGAAATCCCAGTACAGAGAAAGGAAAGATTGGCAAGCCAGCTAGCTAGACTAGCTGGAACAGGTGAGCAGCAGGTTCAGTGAGAGGTTCTGCCTAAGTAAATATAATGGAGCATGGTTGAGGAAAATACCCACCAACTTCAAGCTTCTACGTGCATGCCTCTTCATACACGAACACACACACACACACACACACATGTATAACCATTGTATAGACACATGTGTGCAAACATGCATACCACTCCTGCACAACTGTGCAATGGATGTCTAGATATTATGAAATTTGCTTGTTGTTATATTTTACTTAATAAATATTCTAATTCATTTCAAATACTAAGGTATAAGTGTTTCTAGACATGGTTTGTATAAATCAAAGGTATTCAGATGGTTTAATTGGGGAAAAGTCTTTAAAACAGAAGGACTGGCTTGGATCCCCAGAACTCGAGTACAAAGCTGGGTACAGTGGTTAGATAAGTGGCAGATAAGCAGATCCCTGGAAGCCTGTGAGTGGGCCAGTGTGACCAACATGGCCGAGTCTAGGCCAGTGACAGATGATCTTAATTTAGAGGTTAGTAGGAACCTGAAGACCAATAGCCAAGGTTATCCTCAGACTTGTGCATGCAGGCACTGTCAACACACAGACCCCTGCCCTATATATTCACACACACACACACACACACACACACACACACTGTTCAGGAAAATCTCACCAATTTTTGAGACTTAGGTAGAAGAATCCTAAAAACAAACACTAGTCTGGTGACGGTCAGGGAATGGAAGAACAGAGGCCGACCGACACTGGTGGGCACTTCCAACTGATCTTCCGAGAGGCAAGCAACAGAGGCACACTACCTCCCTCCCACAACTGCCACTGGCAGGCCTGCCGTAGAGAAGGAAACAAAAGCACGCTGTACCCACACATGCATGATTCTAGGAACAGATCTGACAGGAAGTCAGACTGCAAGGCCCCAAGGCCCGTTATCACACCCTAAAAATGGAATACAAATTTCTATAAAAGAGCAGAAATGGGGAAATATTAAAGTTTAATGATGGAAGAAATAAGAAAAGCCACGTCTTGCAAAACAGACTTGTAACCAAATCCCGCAAAGTGAAAGAATTTGTGGAAACAAAATGCAAGGCTTTAAATCTCTCAAAATGCACAGATCCGGATGCACTGCAGGCACGTCTTCGAAACAAGGTTACAGGAGCTAGTGGGGAGCAGGCAAGCGCAAAAGAAAGCGCACTGCTGCAATCCCAGCTCGCAGGAGGCAAGCAGTGGGCCCAGCAAGAGCTGGAGACAGGCTAGCCTGGGCTTCAGGGAGAGCTGGAGGCTATCCTGGGCTTCAGGGTGACACTGCTTCAAAACCAAAGCCAGACAGAAGTAGGTAGATCAGTATGCACATAGACAGACAGACAGACAGACAGACAGACCGACCTAACCAAAGGAGACAAATGGGAAGGACAGTGAGGAGAGGACACTGGCCTCTGCGGCCTCCTGGCGGCAGAACTTGACTGTGGGCTGCAGCCCGTCTCCACACACTGCACCCCACTTTTGGAGAAAGGAAAGGAGGAACGGAGAGGGAACATTTTCAGAGTGAAGGATTGCTCCACAGAGCCAGGACTGGCTAACCTCCCTGGACATATCTGCTTATTCCAACCTAGAGTGCATAGGACAAACTCTGAGGCAGCTCCCACAGCTATCTGCTAACACTCAAAGGCTCCTGACGGAACACAATGGCAACTTGTTCAAGCTTGCTGGGCCTTAGTTTCCTCTTCTCACAATGAGGGGTCCATCACCTCTCATAGGAAAGTGGGTGAAGATGCCATAGCAGGGTGGCGCTGTGAGCCCAGTCTGGCGCTGGGAAACAAGCCTGAGATCATCCCTGCAGCTTCTACTTCAGGGCCACAGCAGAATCCAGGGTTTTCCAGTCAACACCTATTGTCAGCCAGAGGGCTCCCAAGGCCAGCTATCAAGGTTTCAAAACTCACTAAAATCTTACATACAGAAAAGGAATTTGAATGGGTTTGGCCAGGATCATAGATGCCCAGTTGACGAGAGCTGCCCTTGACCAAGGCTGGAGTCTTACGTGGCCTTTCTGGTGCCAGGCAGCCTGCATCACAAAAGCACTCTGTCCAGCAAGAGACCCAAAACAGGAAAGGTTAAAGAAACAACTGGCTTCCTGGACAACAGGATGGCTAATGCCAGACATCATTCATACCTCATTCACTCTCATGTCAGGATCACCTAGATGGGAGCTGAAAGCTATTACTACCCACTGGCTTATGGAGCAGACAGCTGTTCAACTGCTCACTTGCTCTTGTGTGTGTGTGTGTGTGTGTGTGTGTGCACTCGAGTGCCCATGCATGTGCACATGTGTATATGTGTATGTATATGTGTACATACGTGTGTATGGAGAGGCCAGGGGTGAATCTCCGGTGTCTTCTTCAGTCAGTCTACACCTTGTTTTCTGATACATGGTCTCCTATGTCTTACCCAGAGCATACCACAGCGATCTGCCTTTTTTATGTTGGTACTAGAATTCAAATTCAAGTCCTCATGGCCACATAGCAAATACTTTACCAACTAGGCCACCTCCCCAGATCTGAACTGCTCTCTTGATCTAAGGTCTAAGACTTTCCCCAGACCCCAGCGGAGTGGGAAGCATGTCCAATGGACTCAGCATCTAGTTAGGGCAGATGTTGAGAGGCCTGTAAACAAATAAATAAAACCCCAAAAGACTTTGACTTCATCAACAAGATAAAGACAGCCAATTAAATGGATCCTGGAAAAGCCAGGCAGAAAGATGATTAAAGACTGTTTTGACAGAAATGATCAATTTGACTTTTCCCTCTTCTTCCCTCTTCTTCCCTCTTCTTCAGCTCTGTATTATTTCTTGATTTTCCTTGGCATGCTTTTGTCTCAGTGCCCAGACAGACAGTAAGTGAACAAGAAACTTTCTTTATGGCTGTTTTAAGCCAACTTGTAATGGTGGAAAGTCTCAAAGAGGCCCAAGTCTATGGTCAGCAGTACAGAAGTAAAGGCAAGGTCTTTCAAATCGTGGTTTATCCAGGTGCTAAAAACCAGTGGGTAAGAAAGACAGTCGGCAGAGAGGATCTAGGAAGCAGGTAGAGACAAGAGGCGCAGGGCCTTGTCACTACAGACCGCATACTCCATGACATGAATGGGCTCTTTAGAGATTCCCTGAAGAAAGGCACTGCTCAATCTGCAATTTTCGAAAGTGCGGATGGATGTCACACAGAGCCATTCCAACTTGTACCTAATGGCAACATTCACACAGGACACACCCACAAGCACACACAGCCTGCACTGGAACGGTGGCATTGCCTGTGACCCTGGGTCAGCTTTAAGGTCCCGAGATGATTTCCCCAACTGTCCAACCCTGACAACCCTAACAGCGCCATCCTCTGCTGTTGCTGGGGATGAGTTAAGTCAGTGCTCACAAAGCCCTCCCTCACCACGTCAGCGCTGGCTTACAAAACCATTGTCACGCTTGAGTCTCACCACCTAAACCAGCCTCACTGCATGCAGGACCGCCAGCACCTTCCATCCTACCTCTTCCTTCCTGCAGCTTCGAAAAACTGATTTCAGAATCTAGTAACACGTGTAATGACCTACGTTTTGAAATGCTGGCTTGAAGCCAGGGGTGAGTAGGAGCAGCAGAGCCCACGGGTCTTGGGGAGCACTAGTGAGGGACAGGGAATGGAAAGACCCTCTCAAGTGACTGCAGTAGTGAGGGTACCATTGGTTGGTGATCCAAGAAGGGGCAAGTTCAGCCTGTGGGATCAGAGGAAGACAGTACTTTCACCCCACACCACTGTCACCTGCACAGAGAGGCATCCAGCAGCAAGTGGCTAACTCTCACAAAAACTAATTGATTTGGTCCTAAATATCACATTCAGATGCACAGTTTCTACAGTCACACCCTTGTGTTGTTCCTGAAGCCACCATTTTTACAGTAGGGGTTACAACTGTCGAGCATTGCCTCACAGCTAAGGACCTATGTCAGCTCCTGTCATCCTCAGCCACTTCCACTGTGCTGGTGACACAGTGACACTCAGAACAATGCAGCTGAGTAAGCAGTCGTGCCAGCACTGAACCCACTTAACTCCAAAGCCAAATCCACATGCAATTGTTCTAAAATCTTAGCACCATTATCCTTGTTACAGAGACATGGAGAACACCCTGTCTGACTTAGAGATGGCATTCTCTGCTCCGCAGGACATAATTAACTCAGAAAAAGCCCTCTTTAGGCTCACAAAAGGCCATAATTTATTAAGACCCACTCATTCACTTCCTACAAATACATAGGTCAGGTCAAGCAACTCCAGGATTACAACTTGAAAGATTAACTGTGCTCAGAGCACAATTTGTTTAGAAAATTAATGATATTCAGGACAGTGGATTCATTAGTGCCAGGCAGTTAATAAAACAATCGTGGAAGTTGAAATGCCCCTCATCTCCTGTTATTGTCACTATGAGAAAGGAAGCTCAGGGAGTCACTAAGGGTCATAGTGTTTACTGTCTACAACTCTTGTGTATGTGTAAGGCACAGAGGAAAAAATTCTGTTCAGCTAGGGCAAAGAAAGGATGTAGCTAAGAGAGAAGGAACAGTGAAACCTGTACTCTCCCTGATAAACCTTGCTCCACAGAAGTCTTCCTTCACCAGATCCAGCAGGTAGACACTAACCATAAAGCACTGATGGTAAACAATCAACTTTCCACAAGACAGCAGCTGAGATGTTTGGCAAAAACGAGATGAGAAAAGAGAGGTTCAGTGGACTCAGCTGTGAACAACAATATCCCAGAACTAGACAGCCCACTCCACCAGTGTGGACAGACCAAAGAGAAAGCAAAACCATGGTTTTTTCCAATAAAAGTAGACTCCACCCTCCCACCCATACCACCCTCCCCTCACCATGGACCAAGGAAACCTTCCTTAGGCCTTAATAAAGCTGCAGTAGTGATGGTACTGTGAGAACAAGACAGTAGGGGGAGGGGAGGGGCAGATATGGGTGAGTGCACCTGTGTGCATGTGTGTGAGTGTATGTGTATGTGTATGTGCTCATGCGCATGTGTGGATGGGTGCCTGTGTGTGCCTAGTGCGCACACACGCGCAAGCATGCTCACACACATGTGTGTGCAGGTGAGGGGATGGGTGTGTGTATCTGCCTGTCTAACTGTGGTGGGCAGGCTATAGGAGCTGAGCTCCTTGGGAAGAGAGACCAAGCAAGGCACTTGGCCTGTCCACTTCCTTTCTTGGGTTCCCCCTCCTTTTTAAACTATAGAACCAGGCCAACCTTTGTGGGGAGCGGGCACCGCCGCATGGGCCAATGATGGAGCCTGGCTTTATGCCAAGCCTCGTGACCTCGCTTGTTTATCCCAGTCTCAGTCATGCACAGTAAAAGCAGTGTGTGTAACTCATTGACGAGATTAACACATTTCACGGTACCATTCTATCAGCCAATCCTGCATGCTACCTTGGGTGTGAGTGTTTATGATTGGGTGGTGTGAGGTGGCATGAGTGAATGGAAGTATAAATTGAGGGCAGCCCCAGATGAGACAGACCAGCCAGGGGCCAGAGAGCAGCAGCATTAGACCAGCCAGGGGCCAGAGACCAGAGACCAGCGTAGCAGAGAGAGGCCAGAGATGAGGAGACCGGACCAGTGTTAGAGAGCGCCAGTGTAGGAGAGCGCCAGCAGCGTTAGGCCAGAGAGCAGCAGATGCAGAGAGCAGCACCTGCGTTAGCCAGCCAGCGTAGAAGAGAGCAGAGTGAGTGAGTGAACAGCTGCTGTGATACCTGAGAGAGAGAGAGAGAAAGAGAGAGAGAGAGAGAGAGAGAGAGAGAGAGAAGCAGAATAAAGCAGGAGCTGCGAAGGCAAGCTGCTTGAAACCACCTTGGCGTCCCGTGTCGTTTATTCCCACCATCTCTGCTGGTCAGAGACGTGTGGGCGCGAGGCAAACCTTGATCTCTGAATCCTCCTGCCTCTCTGTCTCCCAAGTGACAAGGAAACAGGTATGCGTCTCCATGCTCCCTTAACTGATACCCGTCTGGCTTTTTGTTTGACTTCAACGCTCTGAAGAACCGGCTGTGCCAGGAACAGTGTCTTACAGATGGTCCTTCACAGATGTCACATGACTATGGAGACTTCTAGAAGTGTAGAAAACGAGGCACTTTCTACCCTTTTCTCCAAGGACTAACCTAAACTATGGTGAGTGCCAATGCCTACCTTAGGTCTCTAGCTTTTGCTTCTCTCCAGATACAGCCTGTTCTCTCCTCATAACTGGAGATGAAGATGGCCGTTTGGTAAGCACTTGCAGCATGCACAACAATTCCCATCCACTCTCTCCTGACCATCCTAATGGGACACACTAATTTTAGCCTTCCTTAAACTTGCTGAGAAGACCAAGAACACTCCCCAGACAGTCTAATCTGCCTATGGCACAGAGGGACAAATCAGGACCCCAGCCTGCCAGCCAACTCCACACTTCGTTCCTGTAGCCAGAGTGAAGAGCCTCACCCCAGAGCAATCCTTGTGAGGCCACTGGAAAGGCGCACCTCCATGAACACACATAGAGCTATTGTCAACTGGGGTAAGACAAGAACCCCATTTACTGCTAGTAGGACTGTAACCCAGTACAGTCATTATGGGAAAAAGTATGGAGGTCTCAGTTACTGCTCTGTTGCTGTGAAAAGACACCATGGCCAAGGCAACTTATAAAAGGAAGCATTTAATTGGGGGCTAGATTACAGTTTCAGAGAGTCAGTCCATCATGATCATCATGGTGGGAACATGGCAGCAGGCAGGCATGTGCTGGAGCAGGAGCTGAGACTGTACATTGTGATCCGAAGGCAGAGAGAGGATGAGACTGGGCCGGGCCTGGTTTTTACCCTAAGTGACACACCTTCTAATCCTTCCCCAAGAGTTCCACTAACTGGGGACCAAGAAACCAAACAAATGAGGATATGAGGGCCATTCTCATTTAAGCCACCCCTGGATGCTTCTGAAAAATTAAAAATAGAACTACTACAGGAACCACAAAGCAGGCTCTGGGACATTTCAATCAAGGAAAACCAGCAGGGGACAGCACAGCCTACAGACAAGGACAGCATCTATGGTTGGGCTGTATTCATTCATTCTTCACATTCTTGTTCTTGGTAAAACCACATTTACCTGTGGAATAATATGAACCCCAAATATTGATCAAGATTCATCTTCAGTCTTTTTTTTTATTAGATATTTTCTTAATTTACATTTCAAATGCTATTCCAAAAGTCCCCTCCCCCCTCCCTGCTCCCCTGCCCACCCACTCCCACTTCTTGGCCCTGGCGTTCCCCTGTATTGGGGCATATAAAGATTGCAGTACCAAGGGGCCTCTCCTCCAAATGATGGCCGACTAGGCCATCTTCTGCTACATATGATGCTAGAGACACACGTTCTGGGGGTTCTGTTTAGTTCATATTGTTGTTCCTCATCTTCAGTCTTTAAAGCCACATCTGCCACATCTCTTCAGAGGTCACACCAGAAGCAGCAACAGCAGATTAAGAAATACAGGGTCAAAAGGAGGCCACGGAAAAACAAGTAAGACGGGGAACCCAGGGGAGCACACTCACCCCTGCACCCTCCATCCTCAGCAGGTTTCACAAGGGTTGTGGTCACCATGATCATAAAGCTGACAGCATGGTGGGAACACAAGGATGCTAGGTACCAAAAGAGCATGCAGCGTGCCTTTAAACTAAAATCAACACGGTCAAGTGACTTCCAAAGTCAAGACTGACATTTCTGATATAAGCAAGAAACTAACATGGCAGGGACAGCTGGCCAATCAGGTAGCAGGCAGGGGAGTTGGCAGGATCCACCATGCAGGTGTTCAGTGAGGCAGTAAGCGAGACGAAAACAACTCAATTAATTCATTGTGCATTCCTGTCCAGCAGAGCCAGGAGATAAGCCTGAGATACCGAAATACTGACGACGGCGGGCCAGAGACTCACTTATCCGCAAACGACAGGACTGACCAAGAAGCACACGTAAAGGGTAAGATTACACAAGACTGACTCTGCAAGCTCTTTCCAACTGGAGGCCAGGCACAACCAAAGAAGAAAGCGAGAGACTGTGGATCACAAAAGTCCTAACCAGGGGCTCCTCCAAGGAAGCATAGCAGGAAAGAGGCAGCAACCAGGCCCGGGGTCACCCTCGTGTGTGACACTCCACCAAGCTGAGACTTGACACAAACACATCAGGCAAGTCAAGCATCGGATATGCTGGCAAAAAGCAGACAGGAGAGGTGTCTCCCTCCACAGAGCCAGGAGAAGAGAAAGACACGGTAAATTTCAATTGAGGCAAGAAAAGAGAAGGGTTATGGGGACAACATGTGGCAGAGTAAATACACATCCTTTCTAGAGAGGGGGACCCCCACAGTGCTGCAGGAGGCACCAAGCCACTCACCCTCAATGCAAGCAAGTCACTGGCAGTGAAAAGCAGGCACCCACAGCAGATGGATAACACCTTTGTTTCATAGAAAAGGTGCTAAAAGGGGTGTATAAACGGAAGACATGACCACTCCGTGTCATTTGGGGGCGGGGGTATTGTAGATACAAGGGAGAGACCAGCCAGAGGCATCTGGAAGAGTCTAGAGCAGGGAGAGAGAGCAGCAGACTGAACATGGCCAGCAGACAGGGCCTGGCCAGGAGAAAAGCAGGAGCAGAGGAGACGGGTAGGACACAGATGAAGACAAAGGACCAGAAGGGTGCACAGCCAGACTAGCCATGCTGTACGGAGAATGAGGAGCTGGGGAGGGAAGCACACAAGCTAGAAAAGTTTAGGGATGAGGAGTTAGAAGAGCTGAGAAGAACCAGGATGCCAGCAAGGACTTTCTAAGGGAGCTATGGCCAGCATGCCTTTGGTACGCTAACTATCATCACCTCCACACAGATAGACACCTGTCCCTTCTGACAACGATAAAGGAAATGGTTATTTTGGTAGAGGGGAACCCTCTTTACAAGTTCCCGAAGAATGCTGGCTTTTGTCTAACCACCACAATCTGGGGAAATGGAGTTCCCTTTGTACCTGACAGGGAGACTGACTGGGGAGATGGCTCAGTGGTTAAATCTCTTGCCATCAAATGGGACCAGAGTTAGGATCCCCAGAGCCCATGTAAATGCCAGGTGGGTGGGTAGTGTACAAGCTGGCCAGCAAGACCAGCCATATCAGAGGGACCTGCCTCAATGAATAAGGTTCAAAATGATCAAGAATGACTCCCAACATCAATCTCAGGCTTCCATATTTATGAACACTCATATGCACACACACACACACACACACACACACACACAAATGGGAAAAGAAAAGACAGTAAGGTACTCACCCAAATCATGGAAGGGAGTTCAGTGTCTTAGACTGGCTGAAAGTTTACAAGCTTAACCACTAAGCTTGTCTGTAGGGACATTATGTTGCTTCCCAGCATAGGTAAGAGATATTATTTCAAGTAAACTTCAAGGGAGAAACTGCCTACTATTGGCTAATTCTTAGCAATGTACCACTGGTACCTCCTCAGGCACAAGCACATGCACACATACACAGCACTTACAGAGGCAGAGAACAGAACTATTTTAACTTTGGGAGGAAAATTCATGGTACTCAAACCTAAACTACAGAAGCAAGCAGATTCAGACTTGAAGACAAGGGTTAAAGGCAGAAACCCAGCCCATAGTCCTTAGGCCCCATGGGAGTGTATGTGGGTGGTCAGCCATGGCTTGGTGTACCGCAAGGCTGTTAAGACAGAGAATGATCTCAGAACCCTGTGTTTGCCAGCCCCCAGATAGTCCACTAAAACTATCATTGAGCTGGATACGAAGCCCCCAGATTTCCCCTTCAACTGTAACACTGTTTTAGAAAATAAAAGGCAGCAGCTGTCCCAAGCAGCTTCATTGGGCTGAATTCCAGCACAGCCCCACTTTCCATCTACGCCTGATGTTCTGTGTTCTCTCAAGTGTAAAACCAGGACATTTGCTTACCACACACCTGCTCTACTGCAACAGCCTTCCCTTCCCTGGTCACCATCAAACCACAGGTTCAGTTCCAGAGTTCTGGAAGTAGACTCCTACAGGGGCATGGCTGCAGCTGCAGTCTGAAACCCAGAGTACCTCACACCATTTTTCTTAATACTAAACACAAAACCAAGGGCAGCAGGTGGTGCGGATGGATGCTAGGCACTGTGCCAAAGGCTTTGGGCTTGAGTCATTTCATCTCCAGTATCTCTGGGGTAGGCCTCGTTTTCAGACCCAGCTTCAAGATGGAGGGGTTATCCAAAGTCACATAAGAATTCATACCCAGATTTATTCATGCTACACAGCCCAATCTTTTAACGGTCACACACTCAACATTGTAGCAGACTGCCGTCTAAGGCATCAATAAATAAATGGGTCAATAAAACAAACTCACAGTGTAGGCAGATCCCGCCAGTGGAGCATCGTGTGGAAGGACCAGAGTGCAGGGGGATCAGGAAGCAAAATGCCCTGGGGAGGGGGACACAGAGGGCCTAAAGAAGTGAGCTCAGGGAAAGATGAATGGGTCCTCACAAAACCAGGTGTGCCCTGTGGCAACGTGAGTGTGGTGTGACTCCCCGATCTCCTCTGTGACATCTGTACAATCTTCCCTGGTTGGAGGATACAAGGAGAGTTCAGATAATCCACCTTCTTGCATGTTCTGTACCCTATCTGAAGTCCAAATCGACATATTTGAGGAGGCAGTTCCAGCTCCCATTTTTCTGCTTTCTTTATTCATAAAGCTAAGGCAAGACCCTCTTTCTGGTCCCTTATAGAAACACCATTCTGCAAACTGACCTAAACATTTCTCTGGCTGTTCTTTCCCCTGTAACGAGTTCTTTCAGACAGACCCACCCATCAGCTGGGCAGCTGCTGGGCACAGGTGCGTAACAGACATTTCAAAGTCAAAAGAGGGACTGTCTTATAGTGAGACATACAGCCCTTCTTCCTACTGCAATCCTCTCGACAGAACACTAAGCTTGCTAAGACTCCACCACCACCACCACCACCACCACGCCAACAAGACCCAACCTCTGTGGAAGAATCCCAGTGTGACTCTGGGCCTGTGAGTATGATCAGGACCTGAGGCCTCTCTGCCCTCTGGTTTGTGAGTTCCTTGAATTAAGGAGAGTAACCTTGCAAGACCACACGGCAAATATACACAGTCCTGGAGCCTCGAAGACTAAACACTGTGGGTTGGTTTCTTGGCTCCCTGGACTTGTCTACACTAACATTTATGAACAATAAAGAAGAAAGGAAGGTGAGTGGGCTGGGGGAGGTTCTCACTAGATGATAGGAAATGTAAGAATAAATCTACTAGCTGTGTGGGAGGAGTTGGAAAGGAGACCAGAGAGCTTTTAAAGTGATCTCATGATGATTACTTAGTAAATGACAGTGTCCAAAGTGCGGGTGACCATATGCATGTTTAAAAGACTATTGCTAAAATGCTGTTTTGCTTGGCATGTAATCAGGTCTATAATCCTAGCACTCGGGAGACTGAGACAGGTGGATCATCCTGAGTTCAAGGCCAACCTGAGCTTCGAAGTAAGAACCTGTGCCAAAGAATAGATAAACTGAGGCCAGCAAGATGGCTCAGCAACGGCTCCACTTCTGGAGGGCCTGGGTTTGAGTCCTAGCACGCACTTGGTGGCTTAGTCTATAACCCAGTTCCAGGGGATCTGAAGCCCTTTCCTGACTTCTGCACATACTGCACACATGACATACATATATGACATACATACACATGACAGACAGACATGCTGGCACAACACCCATACACGTAAAATAAAAAGTCATTTATCTATTTCTGCCTTGTCCCTTCATTCAACCGTGTGACTCCCACAGTTTCCTGTCATCCTATGGCTGCTCCTGAAATCAGAGTTCCCTACGGCCATCTCCCAGCAAAAGTCTGCAGTAGTAGATTACTCCCACCCTCCTTAGGGAAAGGAGAGGGTCTCAGGCCTCAGCTAGGATAACCCATTAGTTCAGTCCCATGATTCATGTACACAATCTCATTTGTATCTAACCATTGCTTCTTGTGCATGCTATTATTGGAAATTTATAGGGTATGAATACAGCAAAAGTATGTAGCCAGCCCCTGTTCACAAAGCCAGGAAATGCTGTGGCGGGCAGGAGGGGCGCTGCTCCTGATGGAGGCTCCTGCTGGTACCAACAAACCCGAGGCAGCGTCTCACAGACAACACAAGTCAGTTTAAAACAGACATCTCTTCAGTTTCGTTTTGTTTTTTTAGGAGAGACCATTTTAAAGGGCTGTTACTTTGCTTCTGTTTCAAGTTAGTAGGAGCTGCTCAGACCTGACTTGCTGTGTGCTGAACCTAAAAACTCTTTTAGAAGAAACCACGGCATAGAGAAAGCAGGCCTTTTAAGTTCTGAGTTACCAAGAAGAGCATCTGTAAACTAGGGACAGGTAACAGTGTCTGTGAGGCATGCTGGCCACACCAATACCTGGGCAGACCGCCTCCAGGTTCTAATGAGCCAATCAACCCAGAGCACAGTCAACAGGGAACTGGCATGTTCCTTTCAGGACTCTGCCACCAGCTGTGGGGACAAAGCAAGACAGAAAGATTAAGCATACGACCACCTCTAAACTCAGACTTGCTCCTCGAACCTGCAAGAAGGCTGAAGAGACTGAAGGGGGAACAGCCTTCTTGACAGCTGGAGCACACGCTGGACTAGTGGGAAGCAATGGCGTTGTCACCATCTGAACAGTGTAGGGTCTTAACCCTCCTCACCGCTGCACTCAGGAGCCTCAGAGAAGGGCGCCAGGAAAAATACCAAAGCAAGAGAAAAGTCAATGAATCGTGACAGAGAGTACCTCCTGTGCCCTGTCAGCAGGTCCCCAGTACAAAGAGCCACCCTTCTCTCAAGGAAGTTGGTCAAAACAGGCCACAAAGCCTCAACCGAGTACTCATGCCACACAGGATACCGTCTTCCAAGCTCTTAAACTGTTACACTAGCAGGCTGTGTGGGTGTCCTTGGCTCCACTGTCCCCTCCACACAGGAGCGAGAGCCAGCGACTGCTCCACCACTTTGATCCGCAGTCATTCCTCCGTGGAAAAGAGAAAGCAAACCCTCGCCTTCCCAGGTGGCTGGGAAGCCACAGGAAAAGCTCAGCACAGAGCAAATCAACAACAACAGCCACAGCTACTGATTTGGCAAAGTCAGTCCCTACAAAAATAAACCTGATTTCTCCGGAGCAGAACTCACACGGTTACTGCATGAGGAAATCCATGAGGATAAAGGATTCCCAGAAAACTCAGGAAAGTAGAGGAGGAAGACCCCACCCAGCACCCCACTTCCTGAAGGGTTCCAAGGCCTCTCGCTGAGGCTCCTCAGAAGGCCTGGAGGGTCACAGTGTCTCCTACTCCAGCATCTTCACACTCTATAAATACACCCTGAGACCAGCAGAGTGCTTGGCCAGTCTCCTGGGCCAAGGAGGGCAGCTGGATTTTCTCTGGAAATTCAACATCCATGGAGCATAGCCACACTCAGGTCAAAGCAGGTATCCATGACCTACTTAGTCTTCCAGTAGCAAAGCAGTCTCAAAACAGAAACCAGTGGACAGTGAGATGAGGTGACTTCAGCAGAGCTCGTGCAGAGACCATCCCCTGTGTCACATAAAGCATACAGCAGAGATGACTCAAAAAACTGCTGAAGCAGAGAGTTGCTGAGGAGCAGAGGGCAGAGGCTGTCAATTCCTCGTGCCCTTTGACCCCCAGCAAACATTTCATGGATGCTGACCAAGGGTCATCGTTCTTCTGCAGTGCCTGCTCACACTCTGACGCTCCCCTCTCCTAACTAGGATTTCACTCACAAAACCAGGGCTGCTATGAGAGCTATCCTAGCTTCTCTCTGGTTGCCCTCAGTGTCTTGCACACAGAGAGTCTACCAAGGCGAACACACAGACACAGGGGGTTGGGGGGAGAGGGAGAAGGAGAGGGAAGGGGAAGGGGAGGGTGGAGGGGGAGAGTGCAACAGAGCCCAGCTCCCAGACACTCCCTCAAAGGGGGTTAGGGAACAAAGCAAGATTGGGCTTGAAACAAGACAGATAGCCACGGTAAGACACTATATACTAGTACTGTCAAGCATAAAAGGCTGCAAGGGGCTCTAAATGTCAATTCAAGTCAACAGTGGAAGGTGAGTCTTGCAGAGTAGGTCTGAAAAACTTGCCAAGGTAAACAGCAGTAAACCCCAGAGCATTTAGCACAAAGTATACAATGCAGGGTCCATCCACATTTAGCACAAGGTGTACAATGCAGGGTACACAGAGGAATCCTCCACCCCTCCAGCTAAACAAGGGTAGAAGGAGCCTGCCGGAGACAAAGCAGAACAAAGCTTAGCAAGGCAGCGTCTTCCCTAACCCTCTATCTCTGAGCTGAGCACCCTTCCCATCAGCACCCTCCTCACCTCCTGACCACCCTGGGCTCTAGGAAGATTTTGAGATATTTACCTAAAAATAAAGATAAGGTTAGGAGAGAAGAAATGAGACCAAGCATGAGGACTAAGGCACAGACACCAAGTTCAATGCTTGCTCTCTGAATCACCCAGACTTAACTAGGTTCACATCTCTAAACGGCAGTCACCTGATGCCCCAGGCCCCTCTACCTGCTACACCACTCTGCAAACAGAATCCTGGTAGGCAGCCTACACTTTTACACCTTCTGAGCAACAACAGAAACACAGTGACCACCAGCTTCAACACCCCAAAGCCAGGCTGACTAACACAGCCCTGACCATACTACCCCAATGCTGGAAGCCTCAAGAGAAACACACACAAGTGAATGGCTTTGTACAGTCAGTGCTGGGCAAGCAAAGGACTCGGGGACTCCACAGCCACAGACTGGAGCACCCAGGAAGTAGCCATCAGTGCTACATTCAAGTGTGCCCTCTGGAACTTCCCCTAACCCGCACCAAGGACCCTGCTCAAGCCTTAGCTTCCTCAAGTATAAAAGGACAGATTCAGGAAAGGAACTCACAGCAGAGATATTTAATGGTACTCAACTGTATACATGAAAAGTTTGAAAGGTCGGGGGTAGGAAGCTGGAGAGATGGCACCGTGTTTAAGACACTCCCTGCTCTTCTGGAGGACTTGAATTTATTTCTCAGCACTTGTATCAGGCAGCTGACAACCTCCTAGCTCTAGCTCTAGTGAATCTGACAGCTGTGTACACAGAGACAGATAAAAAGAGGTAAATGAAAGGCTATGGGAAACGGCACACACCTATCTTAGTGCTCGGGCGGCAACAGCAAGAGAATCAAAAGTCAGAGCCAGGCTGGACTGATTACAAAAAAAGTTTAAAAGGATGAGTTTCATGCCATTTATACTTTATCACAATAATAAAAGTAAGTTAAAGTTTATATTTTTATAAATAATTTTAGTAGTAGGATTCCATAAGATAGTGTAAGGGGTGTCACACAATGTCTGGTACCTACTGAGCTCTAGTAAGCAGTAATTTCTTCCCAGTGCTGATGCTTTTTCACCATGTACAACACAGAAGAAGCCCTGGCTGGGCTTGAGCTCCATGTCGGTCAGTAGAGTGCTGCCCAGCATACCATGAGAGCACACTCCTGTAGGGCCTGCACTTGGCGGGAGGAGGCAGGAGGATCAGAAGATGGAGGTCATCTTCAGCTACACAGCAGGTGTGACACCAGCCTAACGTACATGAGACCCTGTCTCAAAAAGAAAATAAAGATGAAATTTTCCAACAAGACAAAAATACAGAGATAACTGGGGAAATAACTTTTTAGTATTTCTCTATGTGAATGCTATTTCTCAAAAAATATACAATGTAATATATATACAATCTTGTAGTCATGACACATTTTTTTTCTTACTTATTTTACGAAAACAATCCCTAGGAATAAAGGTCCTTTGCTGAAGGCCGGTACAGAAAGTTGTGTGTAACCTGGGAGAACACAGGTACTAGCTGAGCAACTGAAGCCATCTGCCTCCAGCAGAGTGGAGGTTCAGCCAAGTCCTCCTAACCTGGGCCTCCCTTCCTGCCTCGGAAGCAGGACCCTGGAGGTGGGACAGCAGGGGACAGCATGGAGGAGGTGAGGTGCTAGCCATGACTTTTAGGGGAGTCTGACTGTGTCAGGTGCCCAATGAATAGAACAGCCCTACTTCAATGGGTTTCCACTTGGGTGAGGAGAGGAGCACAAGGAATGGAGAGGACCACTCTAGTCCCTTCATCACCCTATAGGTTAAAGGTGAGACAACGATAAAAGCAGTAAGCTTGGGAGAGGCTCTCCGGTGAAGCTGCCAGCCAGCTGTGCAGGACACCGCCAAGTCCAGTTTCCTGAGTGCCTCTAACAGAGAAAGAATGCGTTTTAAAAAGCAGTTTTACGAAGGCCCTTTGGATATGCTAGGAGAACATACCCGAAAATAACTCTCTCAAGACATGCATGGGCAGTCCACAACATTGACGCTGTAAGAGAGCTGTGCTCCAGAGGAAGTTGGGAAATGGGTATGGATCTCCCCAGGGCAGCTGCTCCTCACATAGGCAGTTGTTTCCATCCCTACTTACACGTAATTATCACCTAAAACACATTCTCCACAGGGCCTGGGCAGAAGTACCATGAAGATAACCTCCAAACATGGGAGCCCCCTCTGAGTGAAGGAAGTCAGCCCACCCACGGCTCATCTCTCAGGAGCCTTCCTCACACAGCACCAGGCCCTTTCCTTCCTAGGCTACAGAGGAAATTCCTTGTCAGTTAGACACGGTGCCTGCCCTTCATCTCTGAGTTATGTCCTCAGCAGACACACAAACTGATCCCACAGGCCTCAAGCAGGCCAACCCAAACTTCCACCTCAGTCTCGTTTTTTTAAATGACAGAAACTTGGTGTTTTTATAAAAACTATGTGAGTTACAAAGTGATTTCTCATAAAGAACACAGGACAGACAGTTCAGCTCTCTCCATGGGTCCTCACCAACACTCACTAACCGAGGGAAATGACTGGATTTTGCTGCATCTTGGCTTTACAGCTTGCAAAGATCTGGGTGCTAAACTGAATTTGCACCCTGAGCTCAGCATTTCCCCCATCTGCCTGACACAACTCTGACTACAGTGTCCACCACTCTGAGAGGGATAGGATAGAGCCTGGGTAGGGGGGCATGTAACTCACAGCACAGCAGCTCTGCAAGCTCTGTCCACGCACACAGGTCACCCAAGCCTCATCCTCGTGCACGTAGCATATGTGAGGGGAGGAGAGTCAGGAAGGGCAGTGGATCCGGGATGAAGAGAGATCCTACTTCTTCCTTTTAAAACCTATAGACAAAATACCTAAGTGTATTCATACACGCGCACAAGTGAGCACACACATATACAAATACGCACAGGCATGCACTCAACACACACACACTGCCTCTAGCTCTAAGTAAGAGCCCTAATACGACAAGACTAACCACTGCACTAACTGCCCATTCTGTGCCTCTGGAGACTCACACAGAGAGAGTTAAGGAGAGCCTCGGGTGACAGTAGAAGACAGCAGAGGCCAGGATAAGGAACAAGGACCAGATACCCTGAGCCTGAGAACTGAGACAGAATAAACTTGTGTTGCTTAAGCCACTGCCCGGGTGCTGTGTCACAGCAGCCCTAGGGGACAGCCCAGATGCCCCAGCCAGCCCTCAGCAGGACCAGGACCCTGGCTTCTTTCATTCACTGCAGATTCCCTAAGGCAGGCACAGGGGAGACTCAGTACAAGCTTTCTGGGTGCTGGGTGCTGGGTGCTGAGTAACAATGGGTCTAACAGGAGGACGGGTGCTACCTCCAGCTTAGACAGGCCCATGCAGAGAGGCTAATGTTCTAACTTCCCTCAGAGACAGACAGGTCAGGAACTGGACTGGGAACTCATTCATCTAATTCACAACACTAACTTCTCCCAGGTAGCCACCTCCTTCCTCCAGGAGGGCTGCCAGAGTAATGACTGCAGTGGGCCAGAGGGCAGGATCCAGCTTGGCTCTCCTCTCCATTACACTGTGACCTTGAACAGGCACCTTGCCCCTGGGGTCTTTGTCTGTCAAATGCAGCGTGTAATAAAAGCCAATCTGCTCTCTACAGGTTAACCAAGGCTCGTTTTACTTTGTGTGTGTTCTAAGAAGCCAGACCCAAGGTGAGGCCTTGATTCTGCTATTATTTAGGGTACTACCTTTGGCACCTACTGCACATTGCTTACAGCCTGAGCATTAGAGCTTTGGGCAATCAATGACACAGCCAATACTGCCCACATCTGGAAACAGGTAACATGTGGACGTGTGCAGAAGATGGGGAAAGTCCCTATTTACTCAGTCTGGCCAGCTATGTGAAGCATGACATGCCATCATTCAGAGGCTCTATCAGTCGCCTCACTCTTGGCCTTCCAACACCCAGTCTCTCTAAATGAAAGTAAAAAGCCTTTGCACTTGGGCACACTGATGGACACATAGGAGCTGTTTACTGGTAACCGGTAGGTTGACATAGGATGCCCGAATTCCTCTCCTGCCAAGACTCGTGGGCACCCTTCCACCTGCACCCCTCTCTGCTCCCGTCTGTCTCTCGGCAGACACTGGTCTCCAGACCTTTCAATGCTAGCAGGCTCTCTACATTGTCGTGTGGAACCAACCAAATGTAAAGCCGTTCACTTGAAAGCATTTACTGGGCACTTACTTGAGATGGCTCAGGAGGTAGAGGTGTTTGCCACCCAAGCCTGACAACCTCAGCTTGAATCCTGAAACCCAGCTCCACACAGTTTTACTCCACACAAGCACCATGGTACCCATGCATGCACACACATACACACACAAGCACCATGGGACCCATGCATGCACACACATACACACACAAGTACCATGGTACCCATGCATGCACACACATACACATACAATTCAAAATTAAAACCATTGCTAAGAAAGGAATCTGCACACAGAAGAAATGGCTTCAATCACCGAGTACCTGCTGGGTAGATGTCAAAACTCTGAGAGAACACAGAGAATCCTCACAATGACCCTGTAACTTATGACCTAGTTAAGCCTGGGTGCCCAGAAAGGAAACTGAGGCTAGAAAGAGAACAAACTTTGCTCTAGTACCAAGATATAACAGACTTAGCACTCCCCCCTCACCCCCGAGGACTGAGCAGAAGCTGGGTTCCAAAGAGGCTGGGCTCTAGAGTCCCTTTCCCACCCCTCTCCCCGCACCATCCCTACTCCAAACCTCCCTCAGCAGCAGAAGACTGAAATGTTCCAGTAAGCCAAAGTTTCTAAAGTCCATGGCCCAGGCTGTGGGGACAGCCCAGAGGAGTCAAACTCGGGTACCATCTTGTCTATCAGCCTGCTAGCTACCTGTTAAGACTCCAGGGTTTCGCCCAAAGACCCCAGTACATGGCAAACTGTCACAATATCCCAGAGCAAGCCAGGAGCAGAGATGATGGCCGCACAGATGGAAGAACATCTGCCACACACAGTCTCCACAACCAGGCTTTCTGAACGCCAGCCACAGCATCTGGTTTTCAGGTGCAGTCTCCAGAAAGACCAGGCTCATTTGGTACTTACACAATCCAGTTCCTCGGGGGAACACTTCAGGACATACCTAGGAGCCCTATACCAAGTTCCAAGTGTCCTGTCACCATGCCTAGCCTCTGGCAGAAATGGAACGAATGTGAAACCAGGTCTGGCTACCGGGTGCCACACGGCCACCCCTGGTGACACTGTGCCTATTCCACCCTAAGCAGAGGCAAGCAAAGTCTGTCTGGGCATCACACAGTGATGACTATAGGCCTGCCCACTCTGTAACTTACGATCTTGCCACTAAGATCCAAGGCTAAGTAATGAGTGCCACAACCTAACTGGTAATGGACAGACTGCACATAGAACACTTCTTCTGATCAGCATGATGTCAGCCGGTAGGACAAATGGTCAAACTTGTAAGCTGTAGCAGAGGTCAGGACATCTAAGATCACCACGGGTACTGCTACTGTGAGGGACTGAATTAATGTAAACGTCTGATAAATCATTCCAGTCACAGAGAAATGCAGGCACACGACTTCATGCGCTAGTTCATCTGCCCATCAACAGGAAACCAACTCATAAACTGATACACCTATATCATATGTTATAGACAAAGGAACAGAGACAAAGGAACATGTATGTAAACAACTTTACAATGTAAAAACAAGAAAGGTAGTGGAATGGTGCATACAATCAGATCTAGGCATGTAAAACAAAGAAACTCTTATGCCCATGCATCTAAATGGGCTGACAAAAGACTTCAAGATACTCACCCAACTGCTAAAACCAGTTACTGCTGAGGACTCACAGGGAGGAGGTATCTGGGAGAGGGTTGCCGGGGTCACCATGCCTGCTCTTCTCTTCCACACTCTATCTCCATGGGAAGGTGGCAGTGTGGAAGCAGAGTCGCACAGACCACCTGGGTCATCTAAGAAAGCAAGTGGCCTCACTGTAAACAGCACCAACCAAACAGATTCCCCTGCTGGCAAACCTGCACCCCAAGCCAGTGCACGTTTCCATGTTGCACTCTAGGAGGAACTAAAGAGATCCATGCCTAATATCTGAGCTTTGACAACAGGTCGAATTGGGATTGACACGGTAAGAGGGATGCAAGGAGGGCTGTGACCTTTCCTCCCTCAACCTACCATCCTTGAATGTACCAGTTCTGGGCCTTTTTTCACACATATGCACACAATGTCAAAAGAGAATCCCCTTCAGGCAGGAGAGAGGAGGTCCTTCACCACAGGCCACTAAGCATCCCTCAGGCAAGCCAACAAATGGACCTGGATAAACTCTACCTTCCAGCTGAGGTGCTGTGTGCCAGTGCCTGCGTTAGTGGGACAGCCAAGACTGGCAGAGAAGCCTGCTCGGTGGAGTCCCTCCCATCTGGCAAGCAGCCCAAGAATCTCTTCCCTCACTCCTGAAACCCAAACTGTGTCAGTATACAAATCAGACGCCTCGTCCAACAGAGCAGCATTAGCACAGAAAGAGAGAAATCAGCGATATCCTGGCTAAATGTATATTTATTCTTCCTGCTTGCCAGACCCACAGCCCTGCTGTAGATTTAAACATTTGACAAATATCTTTTCTGATTCTTGGTAATAATTAAAACGCACACACATACACACACACTTTTTAAAAAGCCAACAAAGAGGCTTTGCTGCAGACATAATAAACAAGAGGTAGGCGTGATAGCCACTGTTGGCAGTGAGAGCATTCTTCTCCAGCATGGGCCTTACTTCCTAGTCAAGGATGCTGTCCATCCTTGTACACCATTATGGGTGTCAAAAAGAGGCACCTTAGTAAAAGGATGCAAGGTCACCAATTCAAAGAAAACGTAAGCAGTGAGGCGGGCCTGCACAGAGTACCCACCAACAGAGACTGCCACCCGTGCTGAGAAGCAGTGCGGTGAGGTCTAACAGTTTACCTAACTGCTCCCTCACAAATGTATAGGCCAGAACCCACCTGGTCAACTGATCTCCTGCCTGACCAGAACAAGAACAAACAGGAATGCAGTCCAGAAAACGGACAGCCGTAAGCAGGTTCACTACCATCTCTGGCACAGAGTAGGGGCATAAGACATGTGAACAGCATGTTCCGTTTGAAAATTCCAGTCACCCTCATCCCAGGGCTCAGAATCTGCTCCAGGCTGCAGATTTAGAGGAAGGTAACCTCCACTGCTTAGAGTTGGCCACTAATCACAGTATACACACCATTACTGCTTTCCCCAGCAGCCTCACACAGGCACACACAGAGAACTGAGCATTAACCCTATCACATCTGCTTGGGGACCAGTAATTACTACAATGTACACTACATTTAAACCAGGTTTTATCCTTCTATCAAGTTCCACTTAACTGCTCAGACATTCCTAAATGGGGCTTGAGAGCCCAACCTCAATTCTGAGAAGCTCCAAGACATGATAAGGTCAGAGGGTGGCAACAAAGGCCTTTCAGGTCAGACTCAGCTGTCTCTAGCAAGAGCCCAGTAGAAGCAATGCCCGCTGCTGCAGGTTCCCTCTCAGCATCTTCAGGACCACAGCTCAGAGCAGGAAAGGTTTCCTCTCTGGACTCCGTCATCCAAAGAGACTAAGATCTTCCCATTCGTTGTGTACCCTGTGCAGCACAGGACCAGAGTGTCATGGTTCCTACCTGGGTTGTATCTTGAGACCACTGTATTAATGGACTCTTCTCCACTAATTTCCACTTGCTGTGTTTCATACTCCACACAGCCCACTGAACAATCTTCCTTGATACAGACTTAACCTTCTTTCCTTGAGGAAACTCCCAAACCACAAGACAAAGGCTCACTCCTATCCCCAGCCGAGTGAGCACAGTACTACCTGCCCAGAATCGATGTAAACACAGGCCATGGTTAAAGACTATTTGTTGGACACGCGTCTCTGGGCCATCATGACACCTGTGACAGCCTATCAAATTCCACAAGCATGCTTCTGAGCCTGGGAGATAGCATGACCAGCCTTTCCCATCCACAGGACACATGTGTCTGAGAGCCATCACGGCACTATGCTTTATGGACCACATGCCATGAGGTCTGCTGTCAGGGCCACGGCCTGTCACGACCGTCTAGCTCTCCAGGAGTGAGCACCTTAAGGCTGTCCCCAGTCTGGTTCAGTATACTGTGTTCCTTACCTCCTCACCAGCTCCACTTAACCAGTCAGAATCAACCCAAGAGAACAGAAGGCAGAGGCAAGCTCTGAAGTGTAGAAACTAGGCTATAAAAATGTAAAAGAAACCAAAAGTAACTCATTAAAACAATGTGAGAACGGTGAAGGAACAGGTCAAAATATAAATTCCTGGGATGTTTTAAACCTCATTTGTTTCCACAATTTAGGAGGGTGACATTTTAAAGACTCACAATGAAGCCATTTCCATGATTTAAAAACTATTTCTTTTAAAATATCTTTGGGGAACTAGGAGGTACTTTTATAGACTGACTAGATCCTAATAAAAATCCTGGCATCCGTCACAACAAACACCCTCTTGGAATTTAATTTCCTTTTCTGCACACAACTGACGACAGAACTTCACTGCTATTGCCACTAAGGCAAGTCACAATCTGCCTACAGCACAAAACTTGAAAGCCCAGCAAGAAAGCTTCCAGCACGGGTGGACAGCGGGTGGACAGCGGCCCAGCATCTACCTCAGTTCCACTTTAACTACAGCACCCTGTAGGGTCAGCCAGATGAACCTCTTCTGTGAGCTCCCTGACTCCGCCCTTCTCACCTTATCCAGAAGCCCTGCCCCCCAAACTCCACTATCTTTTCCTTGTGGAAAAATGGAGAGAAATCTACAAAATAAGCAAAAGAAAACCAGCTATAACTACATCCAACTTCCAAGCTGCCCTTTCTGGCTTCTGGTTTTCTTCAGTTCCTTCTTGAATCCATCCACAGCCCAAGGCCCTGGAATATTCTCTGTGTGTGCTGGGATTGGTGTGGGGAGGCAAAAGCCAGAGGAATTATTCATAAGGACAAAAATGTACTTTAAAAAGCCTTTCTCCCCTGAGGACAATTCCTACTGGAAGACTTAATCAATCCCATTATCTGGAGTGCCTGAGCAAGGAGAGAGAGGAGGGGCCCGCCTTCACGCTGCCTTTAGTTCACAGGCGAGGAAAAGCAGCAGGCCTCAAGCTTTAGAGGAGCAGACCCCAGATCAGAGGTGAAGCCAAGGGCTCACACCCAGGCCCGCTAAACTTCCAGGACTGCTTCCTAGGCGGAGTCCAGTGTCCTACAGTGCCTAAGGCCCAGCATCCTGGGTCAGAGAGCACATTGCCTTTCCTCGTGTTCTCAGTGAGAGATCATAACCTCGTTCTCTAACAGGAATTCCTTTCCCATCACTGTGAATGGCTCTCTGGGTGCAGAGATGCTGCCGTGACACAGAACTGTGCCTCTCGCGGCTTTGCTTCCTCAGCAGCCAATGAACTGCAGCCCACCCTCCTTCACATAGCCCAAAGAGCATCAGAGGCTCAAGTGGGAACAGCCCTGAAAACATGATTCTTGTTAATCTAGCAGTCTCTGTATAGTCATATTTATGCATGTACACACTACGGATATTTTAAGAACTGAACGGAATTAGTGAAGCCCTATGTTTTTAAGGTATCATTTCACCACTATCTTAAACTTAAGAGATAATCATCTACTGCCACTTCCAAGAAACTAACAAAATTGTTTTAAGGATTACTGAGAATGACATGGTCAAATCAAAGCTGATGTAGATTCTGAAAGCTGAAAATGGAAATGGACAGGAGAAAAACATTCAGTTATAATAAAACAAGAAAATTGCCTCTCAGGTTGGAGATAGCTGACTGCTCTTCCAGAGGTCCTGAGTTCAATTCCCAGCAACCAACCACATGGTGGCTCACAACCATCTATAATGAGATCTGATGCCCTCTTCTGGTATGTCTGAAGACAGCTACACTGTACTCATATACATTTAAATAAATCAATAAATCTTAGCTAGCAAGCAAGCAAGCAAGCAAGAAAGAAAGAAAGAAAGAAAGAAAGAAAGAAAGAAAGAAAATCCCCCCCATACCTTACAAACTAAAGCTTGATCATTAATGAACTGCTTAGCCCAATTACTGCCATTGCCCTCAGGACCAAAAAACTTTGCCCAGTCCGGGTGAGAGGCTGCCCCAGAAGAAACCGAGGAATAAGATAGAGTACTACATCTTATTGGAATAAGCATACACACTTCTATGTAAACTATTTGTAGTGGGCTACACCCAAGCATACCTCATGCATATGTATTTACTATTTGAATGTGGAAGAAATCAGCTTGAAACATCACATGCAATGGGAAGCCAGCCCACTACGTATAGCTGGACCAGAAGAGGTAGCAAGGATGCAGTTATACGGGATACTGAGATCTGGACATGCCCCTCAGGAAGGGCCCCAACAAGCCAACTGAGCGACCACCCCAGGCTTGAAGGCTAAAATAAGAAGCAGTTCATCGAAGACTAAAGTTTGGATACTTCATTCCTTCTTAGAATAGAGAACAAAACATCCATGAAAGGAGTTACAGAGACAAAGATTGGAGCTAAGGCGAAAGGATGGACCATCCAGAGACTACCCCACCTGGGGATCCATCCCATAATCAGCCACCAAACCCAGACACTATTGCATATGCCAGCAAGATTTTGCTGAAAGGACCCTGATATAGTTATCTCGAGTGAGGCTATGCCAGTGCCTGGCAAATACAGAAGGGGATGCTCATAGTCATCTATAGGATGGAACACAGGGCCCCCAATGGAGGAGCTAAAGAAAGTACTCAAGGAGCTGAAGGGGTCTGCAACCCTATAGGTGGAACAACAATATGAACTAACCAGTACCCCCAGAACTCGTGTCTCTAGATGCATAGGTAGCAGAAGATGGCCTAATCGGCCATCATTGGGAAGAGAGGTCCCTTGGTCATACAAACTTCATATGCCCCAGTACAGGGGAACGCCAGAACCAAGAAGTGTGAGTGGGAGGGTAGGGGAGCGGGGGTGGGGGGGGTATCAGGAACTTTTGGGATAGCATTTGAAATGTAAATAAAGAAAATATCTTTTAAAAAAAAAAGAAGATGATGATGATGAAGAAGAAGAAGCAGTTCATGCCCATGGATGGCATGTTCAGGATGGTCTCAGCTCTAGAAGTGACTTTATAGCCAAGACAAACCAGTAGCCATAATACCCACTACCTTCGTGAGTACAGCACTCCAATGTACACCTAGTACCAGTTACGAGTTTCTTGCTTTGTGTGTTCAATCTTTTTAACTCCTGTTTTCTTCAAAGCTATCCTAATTTCTTTCTGGGGGCAAGTAGAAACATTTGTACACATGAGAGACTGCAAGTCAGACAAGGCTCCCTCGTAAACCTCCTTCTGCCTTCTATAAATTATCTGGCTTTTTTCTCCTATTGCACAGATAAGAACACTGAGGTCCATAGGGCTCACCCAAGGTCATGTCCTGCTGACACATCTAGACTCTCCCAAGGGCTCAAGAGGCCCATGCCCTGGGCCCACAGCTATGCTCCACTGCACTCAACAAGGCATGGAGGTGATTTGAATACTAAGCGTATTGGGGAGGGGGCATCAAGTTCATCAAGGGGCACCACATAGGTTGTTCTAATAACGCACGGGCATCTGTTGAAACCTTGTTTGGGAAGTGGCCAACGACAGAAAATCAAAGGCCATATCTTCTAGCCACACACTATGCCTAGATGTGCTGTGCAGCTTTGAGCAGCTGCTGGCCCAGCCGGGAGAATCTCTTAAACGCTAGGGGGCCGGGAGTTTCGCACTGAGCCGGGAATGAGAGGTTGGGTGGGTGTGCGTGCTTCATGCGGTCCCATCCCACTCTCTCTGAACACCCTGCACATACCGTCCACTCCGCGGCCCGTTCAACTTCCCCAGGACAAACGCACCGCAGTGAGGTGGAGGAGGCACCGGGAGGGGCGGTCCTGGAGCCAGCGACGCAGCAAACCACCCTCGGCTCTTCTCCACGGGGACCCCGAACGCCACGAGGGGCCCCCAACTCTCGGCCGGGCCCCTGGGCCGCAGCGAGGAAGAGGCCAGCCCGTCCCCGCCGCCCCGCCGGGTTCCCCGCCACCCGCCGCCACCTGCAAACGCGCGCCCCTCTGCGGGCCGCGCGTGACCCCGCGTGTCCGCGCGGGGCCGCCTTCCCGCGCGGGAACTCGGCCGCCCGCGCCGCACTTCCCGCCCGGCCCCCGAGGCCAGCGCGCCGCCCCAACTTTTCCCGGCCCGGCCCGGAAGGCGCGGCGGTGAGCGCAGAGCCGTCCCGCCCGCCAGCGCGCACCACCCGCGGCGCCCCTGTCCCCAGCACCCGCACGCGGAGGCCCCGCTCGGAGCCGCGCGGTCCCCGCAGCCCCCGCGCCCACCTGCCGCCGCCGCGCACGGCCGGGTACGTGGCAGGGGCCGCCGCTCGCCCGCCTCGCCTCTGCTCGCGCCTCGCGGGCGGCTCCGGGGCGCGGGACCGCGGCTCCAGGCGCCCTCTGCCGCCGGGAAGCCGAATCCTGCTCCCTAACCCTAACGCGGGGCCGGGCCACGCGGCACCCTGCACCCTGCGGACGCCCGGCAGGCCAGGCTGCCTAGCCCGCCGGAGGAGGCGCGCGCGTTGCGCTCACGCCCGGGAGGCAGCCAGGCCTGAAGCACCCTGTGTCAGTGAACCCGTAAATGGGAGGTGGCGGTCTGGGTTGCAAAAGCGAAGTGCTTTCTTGCGTGCTCAACTGCTAACAGGCCAGGTGCACTCAGATGCGCCTCCGCCATTGTTGAGGGGAGAAGGGAAGGTTTAGGGTCCCCGTTCTTGAAAATGGGTATTAGGTTCTACATGGCGGTGCTAAGCCCGCCCTGTCAAGTGGACTGTGACCAGAGGCACTGGCTTCCCCACGAGGACACCCTTGAAGAACTGTGTTCAGATAGCTCTTGAGTACATCCATACCTGGCGCAGGTTAGAGAACAGGTTAGTGCCCAATGGCGGTAGTTGGTTCTGTGACCTGTGCCTGGGGTTTATGAGGAAACAAAATACAATCACAGACCTCCTCCCCCAAGGGAGTGTTCCGACCTGGGTTTGTTTATTGTAAATTATACATGTTCAGCAGCCTGTCATAAATAAAATGGGATTCCTTGCCCCTTATCAGTATTAAAGCCCCATAAGGCTCTAAGCTAAATGTTATTAAGGACTTTTAGCCAAACACATTTGGGTTTTAAATCAACCTCTTAAAAGTTGAGAAGTCTTAGGAAAGCTAATCTCCTTTTGCCAAAAATGAACTCATCTGTAAGAGTCATAAAACCTTCTTCCTGGTATAGTCATAAAAACCTACTTGCCGGTGTTATATTTGAAGATATACAGTGATCATATACAGCGCTTAGCATAGCCCTGCCTGGTGTTTATTTGTATTGTTACTGGTCCATTGCAGGGAGAAATACACATGTAAGAAGACTATTGGGGATCTAACGAGATGACTCAGTAAAGTACCTACCACCCAAGCATTAAGACCTAAGTTCAGATCCCTGCACCCCCATAAAAACTAGGCATAACATCGAGTGTGTGTGTGTGTGTGTGTGTGTGTGTGTGTGTGTAATCCTAGGGGAGACATTCACACCACATCCCTGGCCGGCCAGCCTAGCCAAAGGCTGAGGTCTAAGTTCCATGGGAAACCCTGTCTCAAAAAAAAAAAACAAGACAGCAAACCATGGAGGACAGTTGATCTCCACATCTTCAGGCACTTGAGGATATGCACAGAAAGAAATAAAGGCTATTTTTAAAGGTTAATTTTGTTTGAGGCATTGGATCCCCTGGGATTGCAGTTATAGGAGGTTGTGAGCCACTTGTGGGTGCTGGGAGTAAAACTCAGGCCCCCTGGGGGAGTGGCAAGTGTTCTTCTGTGCTCTCTCCAGCTCCTAAGAAGGCTATTTTCCCCCCACTGGGGACAACCTTAGGACCGCAGGTGGTGGCTCAGTCACTGACCAGCAAGGTCAACCTTGGAAAGAGCTGTTTCAGTCCCTCCTCCCCTGAGTCCTGGTAACACACTGATTGGTTAAGAGCTGAGGCTGTTGCACTGATTGTCTGCAGAGCTTCTGTGACCAGTCATGTAAAAAGGAATGGCCCAGTCTATGAGGCAATCTCTGGAGCACCCAACCATTTCATAAAGGCATAGTGTAGATTGCAAGCACACAAGGATCATCTATTTAGTATTGTGAGTCTAGAATTAGAGAAACAATTGTGTGAGCGAAGTAAAGTTCTTGTCCTCACGTGTGATCTCTGGTGGATGAGACACACACAGATGCCCTCCATCTAGGGCAGAGGGGGACTGTATGCAGCTCCATATGAAATCTGTAAGCCTCCGGGTCCAGTCTGCAGCACTTTCCCCTAAACATGATGTATATAACTTCCCAAGGCTGTTGTATTTTTATGGGGCATTGGAGAAACAGCCCCTTACCAGGTGACTCCAAAGTTTCTTTGCCTTTAGTAAGTACTTGTTTTCATCTTAGTGAAAGGGCCTTCATTTACAAGTTAGAGTTGCAGATTTCCAAAGGTCAAAAGCTGTCCTCACAACCTCTCTGCTGACCTGAAGGAAGAATGCTCACTCTCAGATGGCTCCTCCCATGCTATGCCACTCACTTTGACCTGTGAATATATTATGAGATCTCGTGAGCTGAGAATTTGAGCCTTGCTCCTTGTTCTTGTGCTGCCTTAAGATTTCCACTAAGAATCTCTACACATAGGAGAGACCCAAGGAGAGAAGAGTTTGGCAGTACAGCCAAGTCCTACCTGGGTGAGTCCTGGGCAGAGCCAGCCACAAGTCACCCGGGGGTTCAAATCTAAAATGGTACTTGTTTAAAGTCACTGAGCATCTGGAATGGTTCTTACATAACAGTAGATAATAGAGACACCCACCCTTCCTGGTAAACATTTCTCCAGTTACAAGGTATTGGTGAAATTCAACCAAGAATCAGTCTCCAGCTAGTGTTTCCTGTCATGAAGTATTGAGCTGAAGTCTGTGTCTGAGCTTAGTGGAGCATCACATTTTATGTAAATGCCTCTTCCAGAGTCCTTCATTGAATTGGTTCATCACTGAGCCTGGCAGTTTAAAATTCTTTTGCTGCCAGTATGACAAGGGGCTGGCAAGGTCAGCTTGTAAGCTAGCAGGCTTTAAGCCTGACTGGAATGCCAACAGTAGGTATCATGGAGGTTGGTTATGTTTATTTACTCCCCTAGATAGTAAGCTTCTTAATGCAAAGGTGTGTGTGTGTGTGTGTGTGTGTGTGTGTGTGTGTGTGTGTGCACGTGCGCACCTGTGTGCTCATGTGTTTGTATACTGTGGGTTTTGTGCATATGGTTCATGTATTCCTTGGGTGTCCGTCTCTGCCTTCAATCTAATTTGAGAATGGGTCTCTTGTTCACTGATGCGTATACCAGGCTAGCTGACCTGTGAGTTTCTGACAGTTCTTCCTTTGCATCCATCTCCTGAGAGGGGCATGAGGGGAATGCAGATGCACTATTGAATCTGGCTCTTTACATAGGTTCCAGGGAGAGAACTCAGGTAATACAACCTGTGAAGTAAGGGCTTTCCTCAATATGCTACCACCCCAACCCACGACCAGAACAAGTAGGATCCTTGAACCCAGCACCTCATTATGTCATGAAGATACACCTGAGCAGATTAGAGCCCCACGGGGTCTGGAGCTGGCTCAAAGCAGACGATTTTGCACCCTGAACTCTTATGGTTTCCCCCTTTGACATTTGTCGCAATTTAAAAATTCTTCCTGAGGCTGGAGAGGTGGCTAAGTGGTTAGGAGCACTTGCTGCTCTTCCGGAGGACCCAAGGTCAGTTCCAGCACTCAGATCAAGCAACTCATAACTGCTTGTAACTCCAACTGCAGACTGGCCTCCCAGGGCACACACATACACACACACACACACACTTAACAATAAAAACACATTTTTAAATACAATGCTCTTGGGCAATAGTTGGGCCAATCTAAGGGATAGTGTAGACAAGATCACCAAAAATAAAAATAAAAGCTGGTGGACAGGTAGATCGCCCATAATCCAAGAGCTAGGCTCTCTCAGCAGTTCTGGGAAGACAAATACAAGCCTCATCAAGACTCGGTTACTAAAACAGTAGCTGTGTTTCTTCTGTACCTTTTACTCCACATTCCAAGTCCTAGACGAAAAGCAGCTTGACCTCCTCTGGTCAAAAGCCCTCCCAGCCAAATAAACACTCTTGTAGAAATATATCTTCTCTAAGCTAAGAAGGAAAAGGGTCCAGCTTCTTGTTTTGAAAAGGTTTGTGAGGGTGGAGGTTGTCACAGTAAGCAAGTTCAGCCAGACTCAGAAAGACCAAGTGTTCTTTCTCTGGTGTGGGTCTGACATGCCATGCGTATGCCTATCACTGTGTGTACGTGTTCTCTGGTGTGGGTCTGACATGCCATGCGTATGCCTATCACTGTGTGTACGTGTTCTCTGGTGTGGGTCTGACATGCCATGTGTATGCCTATCACTGTGTGTACGTGTATGTATGTATGTATGTATGTATGTATGTATGTATGTATATAGTATGAATATAGACATGAGACTGGGAAAAGGAAAGGGACCTGTAGGAGAGGAGTGGTAAATGTGGTCAAAGTCCATCATATACTTGATGGAAATATCTTTATCAATCTTGCTACTGTGTACAAACTACATCCACCGGTGAGAAGGAAAAGTCAGATTGCTTTAAGTCCCTGTGTGTCTGCATTTAACCAGAAGCTAGCCTGTTTGCTCCATGCACTTTGCTGGAATTTGAGATCCACAAAGAAAACTAATGTATCTATCAAGTGTAATAAAAACCTCTTTTTTCTCACAGTAATATCATATAATTTTTTTCACAAAGACTTTGAACAAAATTATACCTACTCCATTGCATAGCAAAGGGTACACTTGACTATTTTCACAAAGCTGTTAGACCCCTTATAAGGAAACAATTGAAGATCTCTGCTTTCATCTGTGCAAAGGGCTAGAAGGAACCCAAATGGACTGTTCAGCAGATTCCTTCAAGCTCACTGGCCCTAGCCTCCTGGAAGACATCATCAGCTATGAGATCGCAATTCCCACCCCTCATGTCCCAGGCTCACCTCCGGTTTGGAGTCTTCTAGTCTTGACCTCCAGAGGCTGGGGTTACAAACCTGTGCCATCCAGGCCCAGCTCAAGACTTAATTTCTTACTAGTTTTCTCCCTCCCTGCAAATGTTAGGCCTCCGTTTCAAAAGTGCCGTTAACTTCTGTCTTCATGCTCCCTTGACTCTTTTCAGGATTTCATGAGGGTTGTTTGAAGAGTAGGACCACCCTAAAACCACTAGTCCCCGGACCCCATAAAGAATGGAAATGCCCATGTGCTGAGTTTCCCATAGGCTAAAAATATCTACCACTGTTTTGAAGTCCCAGACTGGAAAGGAGCCCTTCTGATTTGTCTTAATTTACCATGGCCATCAGAGAGTCATCAGTGACTCATCTACCAGCTGTGCCTTTTAGTCTGGAAATTCCAGCATCAAAATCTGTTTCCTGTCACCTCTGTCTTTGTCCCCAAGTGAATTTTCTTATCCAAAAACAGTAACAAAGTTCCTAGTCTGTGCTTACCTCCTCAGTCACCCCATGCCCTGTAACTGAATATGGACAAGCTGTTTAGTTTTGTGGATGCAGGCATATCCTAAAATCTATAGTCATTTCCCTCCAGGGAGAAACTCACAAACCAGTAAGGAAGGTGAATAAATAAATTTGCAAATACATTGTGGGGGAAAGAACAAGTCCTGTGGGATACTTTAATACAGAAGTGGCTTGGAACTGACAGGTCGTGAGATTTGGGGAGGCGATCTGATGAACAGCCAATGGTGGGCAAGTGAACTGCTCCTACAAAGTCCTCACTCAAGGCTTCCAGATCTTAGACAAGGATGGGACAAAAGGGAAGCTCCCCAGTGCATCAGAGAAGGGTCCTGGGTTAGCCCTGCCACCCCACAGTCATAGTCACAGCACAGGGACTCCTCACACTCTTCAACAGCAGCTCCTTTCTCCACTCAACCCACACTGTTTCCAGAATGTCTTGACTTCCCTTGGCTGCAGCACCTAGGTTGGCACCCAGGTGAGTGTGAGCTAGGTTGGCACCCAGGTGAGTGTGAGCTAGGTTAGCACCAAGGTGAGTGTGAGCTAGGTTAGTACCAGGTGAGTGTGAGCTAGGTTGGCACCCAGGTGAGTGTGAGCTAGGTTGGCACCCAGGTGAGTGTGAGCTAGGTTAGCACCAGGTGAATATGAGCTAGGCTAGAGCTGTACTTCTCAACATATAGTCTCTTAGCTCCTGGAGAGGAAGTAGCTGCTTTGGTCTCTATTTCATGCCCAAGCACGTGACAGCTTGAGTTGTAACCACTTGTTTGTTTACAGAGGTGGATTTTATTTTAGCACATTGTAGGTCAAAGACTGACCTGATGTGAAGGAAGATCTAAGTTAGAGAAAGCAAATGTGCTTTAGAACTGCAAAGATTAAAAGGAAATGGCAGGGGAAAGGCTGCAGTAGAAGTGTCCCTGAACCCGAGGAAGAGGGCAAACAGGGCTTTGATTGACCTAAGACCACTATGACTTAGGATACCATGGTGTCTACAAAAATCACATGCCCCTTGACATACAACACCACAAACCTGTTGCCAATGGAGACACTGTAAGTCAAAATGCAGCACATGGGCATTTCCAGAGTCCACCACAGTCTGTCAGTTTGACTGTGTGGCTTCCTGGAACAGGCAATGTAACAAGATAACAGGACATGTATAAAATCCACGGGGGGAGGGGGGAGATTGGAGGGAAATCAGCATCCATCATACTGTCCCAACAATCTTCGATCTCCATCTGCTTCCCATCCGTGCTTCTTGGCAGAGGGAAGGTAAAGCACCTCAGATTCCTTCTAGTATCATCTTTCTTAGACTTGGTCTAGATAGTGGCCCCACACTAGGTCACTCAGATGTAAGAACAGGGATGGAAGTGTGAGAAGCTGGTCACCCATATGTAGGATCAGATAAGACTGCCCACATCTTTAACCATGCCTAACTGGCTCCAGAGTCAGATCCTATTAGATACAGCCAAAGAACCCTGAGTGGAGCACTGACCTTCGCTCTTCATCCTAATCTGAGGCTCCCAATCTGGAGTCTATAGACGTGGAAATGATCCACGGTCAGGGATCAGGAGTCAGCAGACATGTAATTTAATATGTATAAAAATGTTTTTTTTTCTCACAAGATGGTCTCCAATTCTCAAAGCTGTCCTCACCCATTGCTTTTTCCCACTGCTATGACAAAATGCCCCACAAAAGCAATGACAAGAGAGTGTTTATTCTGTTTATTTAGCAATGATAAGTGTTTTTTATTCTGGTTGAATTTTGAGGGGTCATTCCATCATGGTGGAGAGGTCAAAAAGATAGGAGCGTGAGATAGCTGGTCACATCTTGTCAACTCTAGATTCCTTCTAGAATGATCTTTCTTAGACAGGAAGAGACAGCTTTGCTTCTGGTCTCCTTGTTTTCTGCTTTTATTCAACCTGAGATCCCAGCCCATAGGGTAGTGTTGCCTACTGTTAGGGTGGCTTTTCCCACCTCAGTCCAAACTAGAAACCCCCTCACAGGCATGCCCAGTGGCTTATCTCCCAGGTGATTCTAGAGTCTGTTCTTTGACAGTCAAAATTAACCAGTACAGGTCCATAGGTGAAGTAGCTTAGAAAACAGCTGTTAATCCCAGAGAAACTTTTTATCACCCAGGGTCTGTAGATGGATTTGTATGGAAATGTTTTTGCTTGTGTTGACTTTCACCAGCTCTTTTCAGTGTAAAGGTAGGCAGCACTCTAGAGTCATGAGCAATCCCTGTGATTTTGCCACTATAGAAATCAGATATTTTTACACCATAGTATTACAGAGATCTTGAAATATAATATACACTTCTCAGTACTTTAAAATATAGCATTATTAAATCCATAGTAGATGATGTTATTCAGTCAGTATGTTAATAAAGGTAAAAATCAGTTTTTTATAACTGTATCTCAATATAATTGGCTTTTTTGCAGTCCATATGCTTTATCTTTTTGAAAATATTATCCTGACGAGAGATCTAAGTTCCATCACGCTGCTGACACACCCACAACTCACAGAGGCCAAAAGACTCTTTAGGGAAAACCCGATAAGATTCTCCTCCCAAATCCATCTTGATTCTGCAGCACCCTAATATCATGATTCCCAGCATTTCAACTTCTGAATGCAGCCTAAGAGGCACACATTGCCTAGGGCCCAAAGAAGGAACATATGTGAACCATGGAACAGAGACAAAATGAGAAGGGAGAGGGAGAGAAGAAAGGGAACAGCCAGGAGGGGGCAGGAGAGGGAGCAGATTGGTGAGGAGAGGGAGCAGAGTGGCTGGAGGGGGACACAGGGGCGGTGGGGGGAGGATTCACCTCTTTAGGGCACAGGACTTCCTTTGCAATGGTGACTTAGGGCAGCACAGGGCTTCCTTTGCAATGGTGACTTAGGGCACAGGGCTTCCTTTGCAGTGGTGACTTAGGGCACAGGGCTTCCTTTGCAATGGTGACTTAGGGCAGCACAGGGCTTCCTTTGCAATGGTGACTTAGGGCACAGGGCTTCCTTTGCAGTGGTGACTTAGGGCACAGGACTTCCTTTGCAATGGTGACTTAGGGCAGCACAGGGCTTCCTTTGCAATGGTGACTTAGGGCAGCACAGGGCTTCCTTTGCAATGGTGACTTAGGGCACAGGGCTCCTTTGCAATGGTGACTTAGGGCACAGGGCTTCCTTTGCAATGGTGACTTAGGGCACAGGGCTCCTTTGCAATGGTGACTTAGGGCAGCACAGGGCTTCCTTTGCAATGGTGACTTAGGGCACAGGACTCCTTTGCAATGGTGACTTAGGGCACAGGGCTTCCTTTGCAGTGGTGATTATTATATAAGGAGACAGAGGTGACCATGACACAACACTGCACATGTTCTAAATGTCACCAAATTGTACACTGCAAAGGGTTCATTTTAACGTGAGAATTCTGTCCTATTCCAGTAAGAAATAAAATGTAGCAACAACCCAAATAATGGAAAACTCCATGAGCAACCCTGCTGTGGGGTTTTGAGGCCCCCACTTGGAGAAATAAAGGGTTAAGAACCATGTTTCTCTCTTCCCCCTCTGCCCGCCCTCCCCCTCCTCCTTAGTGCCTACTGAAGTTTCAGATTGTTTGTGAAATTGCTCATGTGTACTTTAGCCTCCACATTAAATTCTGGTTTGTACTTAAGCATGTTAAGACACGCCACTAAATACTCAGCTGACAATCTATATTTTAATCCTTAAATTAGTCTATGTTGTACCAGGATGCATTTGTAATGCACCTGTCACATTTCCCCTGCATTGAAGAACATCTGGCAATGGAGATGGGAGAGGGTCGAGGGGCCATCTCTCATTCCTGCCTACCCCTGCTCTGTTCAGTGTCTAGGGTTGTGAGCTAGAGGAAGTGGGGCACTCGGTGGTGGAGACATTCATTCCCTTGGTCCTTGTCCTGCTTTAAAGGGTTCTCCTCTATTTGTTCCATATGACTGCTGGATTAGAGACTCATTCCAAGATGGAGGGCTGTGCTGGCCGACACTCATGCCAGGCTGTGGCTTTTGGCTGCTATTTTTTTTTCACCCATGTATAAGTATTTCATCAGGTAGCTGAGAACTAATTTGGTTTGTAAGCCCTACTAAGTGCTGGCCATGGAGAGAGTTTTAGAAAGAGACCTGAAGCACCAGTTTATCTCACTCCCTCATGGAGGACCTGGGAGATGACCTCTCTCAGACTCACCCCACATCCTCGGCCTCTGAATCCAGCCTCAGCCAGAGTGCCCAGGCAGAGTGCACTCACTCCTTAAGCTCCTCCCTCTTCCCTTCCGGGCAGCCCAGCTCCACCTCTGCATCACACCAGGATAATAAATCCATCACACGAAAATGTATGCCACACATTCTGCAAACACTGGAAAGACAGGCATGCCTTACCCTCAGGGTCCATCTCAAAAAAACATTTTTCTAGTTCGTTTACCATTTGTCCCAATTGTTTCACAGCATACACTGGTACTATACAAAACTTGTGAAAAATAACACCTATCACTCCTGAATCTCAATAATTTCAAAACTTTACTCTTAAATGTACTTTTTAAATGTTGTGTAACTGAAAAAATCTCCCTTTCCAAGTTGTCATGAAAGGCTACACAGAGAGCAAGCTTGAAGACTCCTTCAATTCTTTACCAAGAGTTTCTTGCTAAAGACACAAGGGCTCATGCCACAATTTAACTGCAAACCCAGGAACACTGACCCCAGGGCCCAGGGACCACCCTCTTCCTTTTTTGAACCTGTTTCCCCAGCTGGGACATCCATTCTTTCAAGTAGCACTTGCTGTGGGCCATGGTGGGATAGGCACCAAAAGGCTCTGGGTTACAATGAGACTGGCACATTCCACAGTCGGAAACATATGGCCTGCCAAGAAACAGTCCGCAGCATGCCAGGGATTGGTCTCGAACTTTGTATGCACCAGCTCTTCACACCCTTCTCACAAGTTTGCATGGTAAACTAACTTCACACAGTCTAGACTAATTTCTCCCTAAATCCATAGGTTGAATCCTAATTCACAAGATGATGATATAAGGAGGTAGGGCCTTGGAAAGGTGATGGTGTCATTAGGGCTTGCAAAGTCATGGCTGTCCGTACTTAATCCGGACCCTATAGAGCAGTGGTTCTTAGCCTGTGGGTTGTGATCCCTTTGGGGGTTGTATATCAGAGATTCTGCATCCAGACATTTGCATTACGATTCGTAACAGTAGCAAAATTTACAGTTATGAAGTATCAAAGCAATAATTTCATTGTTAGGAACTGTATTAAACAGTCACAGCATTAGGAAGGTTGTTTTTTTTTGTTTTTTTGTTTTTTTTTTTGGTTTTTTCGAGACAGGGTTTCTCTGTATAGCCCTGGCTGTCCTGGAACTCACTTTGTAGACCAGGCTGGCCTCGAACTCAGAAATCCGCCTGTCTCTGCCTCCCGAGTGCAGGGATTAAAGGCGTGCGCCACCACGCCCAGCTAGGAAGGTTGTTATAGAGAACAGACAGGAGGAAGACAGAGTTTGAAGTGGGGTTTAGTGGATTCGCTTACACAGTATAGACTAGGTAGCTCACTAACGACTGCCAGCACACTAAAAAGGCTGAGTACAGAAGCTGTCTAGTCCATGAAGCTAGATGCCTCAGTAGTCCCAATCTGGTGCTAAAGGCCGGAAGGATTCTCCCAGAACCGCCGGTATGAGAAGGCCAAGGGAGCAGGATGCAGATGCCAGCAGAGGGCGGCAATGGTGCCGGCAGCACAGAAGAGCCACACTCAGAAGTAGGAAGTAAATGTTGCAGGGAAGCCCGGCTGTTTCCGCTGGACTTCTTTATAACAGGTCGGCTGCCAGAAAAGTGCTCCCAACTCTCAGGGAGGGTCCTTTCCCTTCAGTTAACCTTTCATGGATGTATACTCTCACAGACTCCCCTGAGAGGTCTATCTTTTAGCTGACTCCAGACCCACAAGCTTGATATTCAAGATGAACTCTCATGTTGTAAGTAACACAGAGATCTGCAACTCTCAGCCCTAAATGAGATCCCTTCATCAAGCTCCTCCCCTAAAGTCACAGGGATCGATTCCGAATGGGAGGTAGAAAGACTGTGAGACAGGGGTGAACAACTCCAAGCAAACAGTCTCCAGAAACAGCAAGACTCACACACATGAACTCACAGAGACTGCAGCAGCATGCTGCAAGACCTGCACTGGGGCAAGCCAGACAAGATCCCAGTGCTTAGGAGGAACGGACACAGTCCCACGGCTAAACCGGAAGCCACACGGCTAAACCGGAAGCTATGTACAATGGATACACACTGGGAAAGGGAAAACTAGGTTCCTCCAACAGAGTGGCTCTAGGCATATCAACCACACTCCAGAGCAGGCCCGCTGGCCAGAAGTAGGTGGCCAACACAAAACAGATTCCGTGTAATCTTGTGTGTGTTTTATTTTGTTTTCCTATATTTTCTCTTACTGGGTTTTTGATGCTTGGTTGGTTGATTTTGGTTTTTATTTTTTTGTTTTGAGGATTTTTGTTTTTTTAAAGAAAGAGAAAGAATGAAATCGGATAGGTAGGGAGGTAGGGAGGACCTGGCAGGAGTTGAGGGAGAGGAAAGAATATGATCAAAGTATATTTTAGGAAAATTACTTTTAATTCATTAAAAATTAATATAAACAAAATTTAAAAAAACATTTTCATGAAAAGCATTTTTAAAAGGCTAGCCATTGGGGCTGGTGAGATGGCTTAGCGGGTAAGAGCACCCGACTGCTCTTCCGAAGGTGATAAGTTCAAATCCCAGCAACCACATGGTGGCTCACAACCATCCGTAACGAGATCTGGCTCCCTCTTCTGGAGTGTCTGAGGACAGCTACAGTGTACTTACATAAAATAAAATAAAATAAAAGGCTAGCCATTAGAGTGTCTTTATACAACAGACAGCTTTATAACTTCTGCTTTGTGGGGGTAAAGTGAGAAGATAGCCATCCAGAAGAAGGCAGGCCCTCAGCACTCAAGGAACCTGCCTGAGTTGAACTCAGCCTACACAACTGAGAAAGAGGTTTCTGTTGCTTACAGAAACAGTGGCCTTTCTTACAAGCCTCTCACTGCACAGTATTTTACTAAAACAGCTAGATCCAGCTCACACAGTTCTGATTATCTTCACTCTCAGATGAAGATTCTAAATCTCAGAGAGATGTCAGTAACACACTAACTACATGGTGTTTTAGTGTTACAGGTTTGAGCTCATGGTTCCCAGCTGGTGGCAGACTAGAGACTGCACGTGGAACTGGCTGGAGGACATTAAGGCAGCAGCAGCCATGCTTCTGGTCTAGCTCTCTGCATTCTGGTCTTCTGAGAGGTGAGCACCTTCATGGTCCTACCACCATGGAGTCTCATGCTCCCTGCCATGACTGTATCCCCTCAAACCCTGAGCCAGCATGAATCCCTCCTCCCTGAAGTCGTCCTCATCAGGTATCTGGTTACAGTGATGAGAAACATAACTACAGCACATGGCTGGTCATAAGCAGACCTAGGCAGCTTACTGTAGAGTCCACACCACTAACACCACAGGACTGCATTTCCATTCCTGCACCTCAAGATTCGGGGATCTAGAGAAGAGCCACTATTTTATCTGAACAAAGTCATAGAGGACCTTGGATGTGAGTCTGTATCTCAAATAAAAGCGCAAGGAGAATTTTACCTGGCAGGGACAGGAGCAAGAAACAGCCAATGCAGTAGCAAGAGCAATTGTCTGAAGGTTTCCAGAGCCTGGAACCTTGAATAGGCTGCTAGGCAAACGAGCAAGGCCATTGAAGTTACAGTGAGGATCACAGGCCAAGGCCCTCTCCTGTTAAGACTGTGATTCTAATGTTTCACGGAAGCAGCCACTGTTTGTCTATATGCAAACAATCACACCAAGCCAGCTTTTCTTATCACTGGTGCACACATCTTAGCAAACCCTTAGAAAGCAGGCCTGTTAAGTGACAGATGTTGGCACAGGCAGGTGATCATTACTTATAAGAAATGTCAGAGCTTTCAAAAGACATAGTATGAAGATGTTCCTCAGATGCACCTCACCAAATGCATACTGAGCACTTGTGTTGTACACACACAACTGGCTGGTAAGACTGCAGTGAGCAAGGCAGGGAGCCACTGTCACAGGGCCTGTAACGTGTTCCATTTGCAGAGAGAGATGCAGTAGGGAGACATAAACCTGGCCATGAAAGGCCTCCATGAGCTCTCATCAGCAGGAAGTCAGTCCCAGCCTGAGACTTCATGATTGGAGGGAAGGGTCAAATTTACCTGTCACCCAAAAAGGTGACATTGTTACCGAGAGATGAGCGGGATCTGGTTGTCAGTGGTGCTGAGGACAAGTGTCTGTGACCAGCCAGTGCAAGTCTCAGGTAGAGAAAGGGCTCCCTGTGCTGCTATGTTGATTAGAAAGGAGGTGACACAGGCCTGTCGTAAAGGTTAAATAAGAGGAGACATGTAAGGTGCTTAGTGGAAGCTCAGTACAGGCCACCTGTCCCTCATCACTGTCCTTATCACCATCGCCATTACCACGCCAGTTCAGTGAGCTAGGAGACAGGTTATGTCAATCATTACAGCCCAAATGAGAGACTAGGAGTTAATGGAAAAGCTGTTGCAAGTCACTGCTCAGCTTTGTCTGGTTTGTTGTGTTCAAACAGCATAGTGCTGAGAGCTTAGCGCTGGGGAAGAGGACATGGGAATGAGTCAAGAGACCTCTGTAATAATCCAGAGAGAAACTCAGCATAAAAACCTTTAACACCTGTCTTACTTTGATCTGAAGACAGTTTTCAAAAATGAACTTGTATGTATTTCTCAGTTCACTACATATTTTTGACAGAATATTCTTATATACCTTCTGATGTAATATTTTATTGTGGGTAAAACGTATGTCACTTCCTCAAGATTCTCTTATGACTGCTCTAAAAGACAAGTGACAAATCCTCTGAGTCTAAAATAGGATGTCCTAAAAAAATAGGATGGGTAATTAGTATCAGCTCCCAGAAATTCAGACTGAGCCCCACACAAGTGCCCCACTTCAGGCTTCAGTCCCAGGCCATAAGGTCCCCAAGCTTCTAATGGCTGGCTGTTAGGACACAATGCACAGAACCCAGGGAGACACCTCACTTACAGCAATCCACTTGTGACAGAGGAGACATGTCCAAAGCAGCAAATGAGAGAGGGTCATGGGAAGGCCATGGGGTGCCCCATGCCTTCTGGGTACACCAGACTCTAACACCACCACATACTCACCAACCCTACAGCCCTGCAAACCCCATGTTTAGAGGATTCTATGGGATGACGACTCCATAGAAAGACAGGACCAATCAGTTATCCCCCAATCTCCATCCCTGCACGTCCCCAGAGTTTGGGGAGAGAGGCTGATAGCTTCAGGCTTCAAACCAAGGTTTGCTCTTTCTACTGACTCACCCCTATTCTGTGGCCAGCTTAAGGTCTGCCAGAGTTACCTCTACAATAAGAGATGTTCTTATTACTCTAAAAAGTCCCAAGGTATTTAGGAACTCTGAGTCAAAAGCCAGGAACAAAGGTTCTATGCACAGGATAAGTATATAACACCCTTGATTGGATTGTTTTGTTTTGTTTTGTTTTTTCGAGACAGGGTTTCTCTGTTTAGCCCTGGCTGTTCTGGAACTCTGTAGACCAGGCTGGCCTCGAACTCAGAAATTCGCCTGCCTCTGCTGCTTCCCGAGTGCTAAGATTAAAGGCGTGCAGCACCACCACGCCCGGCACTTTTTTTTTTTTTAAGAGAAGAGCATGTTTGTTAGTTACATTTAGAATCAGATAGGTGTGCATATAAAATATGCTATTAGTTTGTGACTGACTAACCAGCTAAGAATGCCACAGGTCTGTAGGCCAGCCCTTGTAATTCTGTGGTAAGCCATTGACTGCCCTGGGATGGGATCAAGCACTTCCACAGGGGAGGCCAGTGGCTCTGGTCTTCATGTTGGTGAATGCTTAGCGTGATCTCTGGTTCACATAACTGTTCAATAAGTGTTTCCCAAATGCATGAATGAGTGCTACAGAAATCCAGTGTTCAGATGCGATCCCCTCCCCTCGTGGAATTTGTAATGCATTTG
This sequence comes from Mus minutoides, assembly GCA_902729485.2. Classification (NCBI taxonomy): domain Eukaryota; kingdom Metazoa; phylum Chordata; class Mammalia; order Rodentia; family Muridae; genus Mus; species Mus minutoides. The sequence continues at coordinate 2,070,546 of LR749691.1, forward strand.
GAAAGAAAACAGAGATACAAATACTTAAATAATTCCTCCCCAAACCCCTCATGAGAGAAGAGTTGAGCATGTGGCCCTCCTCTGAGACTTCAGAGGTGGCCTGAGATATGCTCCTCTCCTTAAAGAGCCACTTCCCTCCTCTGTTCTTCCCTTTTCTACAAAGAGCCAGGGTGGCAGGTAGAAAGTCCACCTAGGGGCACAGTATGGTTCCTGGAACAAAGAAGATGCTGGCAATTTGAACCCCAAAGAGGGTGTGGGTTTTGTCCTGAGTAGTCTGGGTGTCAAGAACAAAGTATTTATCTGGGTTAGATGAGATTAATGATGGAATGGTGGAAAGCCTGCGTGATCTGGCATCCTGTAACCTTCTGAGGCTTAGCCTTACTCCAGCAGAGAGGTTTCTGGTCTTCAAGAGAGAAACTCACTTTAGGTGTATGGTGAGTCCCTGTTGAAGAGTCAATTTGGGAGTCATCCAACCCGTAGCAGTGGATGAGCCACCTCCAAGATGCCAGTTACTGTGTCTTTGGCGGGCGGGAAGAGGAATGAGTGGCTTCAGCTGCCAATTTCAGCTGGTCCCTGGCCATGCATTGGCAGGCCGCCTCTGGAAAGCATGGCCTTGTGTTGTGTGTTCTGCACTGACAGCATCTCCAGGGCTGGCTTTTGGCCCCCAGAACAGAGCCTCAGAGATCAGTGAATAGAGCAGAGATGGCTCGATGGATATGCAGGTTCCTTAACCTGGGTTCTGTCCAGGAAGTGCAGCAGAGGCCTGGCCTCTTACTTTCATACCCTCGTGGCTCTTTCTTTTTGGAATACCACAGATTTAAGACACCTAAGGAGAGACCAGCCCTATTTCCTCCCTCTCAATCTGATATCTGGCCCCTTCCAAACTATTGAAGGCTTGCTACACTCCAGAAAACCCAGCAGAAAATAAAGCAAGAGCGTAGCCTCTGACACATCAGACTCTTTGGTGCTCTTGAGTGACCTCTGAGGCATGGCCAGAGTCTCACTCTGCAATGTAAAGCTAGAAATGGCCCGCGCAGCAGTGCTGCCTAGGAGAACCTCCTTCAGCGGCACAGACTTCAGTCAGTTGTCCATTCCATCTTTCTGGTTATAGAATATAGACATTTTAATTCCAACCTACAATATTCCCTTTCATTATAAGAGAGACTCCAATTACCAAAGAGAAGCCTGATAATGAAGTCGGCCTTCTAGGCCTCAACTTACTGCCCTGTGTCTGGAGTGAGGCACTGTAAGTGCCATCTTTGTACTCACAAGCTAAGTGAAGCACTCATGAAAGGCTAATGCAATCGTGCACATAAGATATTATACTTACAGGTGCCATCAGTGAACGCCTGCCTTTGGCCTCTCGTGCCCAAGCTGCCTATCAGTTCCTCTTTACTTCTTCTGTTCAGCTATTCTGGTTACAAACTGATGTGTGGATTTTCCAGAGGAGGTATGAAGAAACATATGTTCATCCCAGAAAGGTGATTCTACTCCCAAGTCCAGCTGGGTGATCCAATGAATGCATGGGAGTTACTTACAGAATCAGGCTTGACTTGGCAGCTGCATCAGTGCAAAGCCCACTCCAGACTGGGTGCCAACTCCATGAACGGGCATCGCACACAGGGCTTGCAGACTTGCCGGCAGCTGGACAGGTCACAGAGTCTCCCCTTCCCAGCAGCTGATGAGGAGTCTTGTGGCTTTCCCACTAGTTACAAGGTAATTTTCCAAACTACAGATAACAACCACACAGTACAAACACAGCAGCCTTTTACCCATTCATCAACTAACTTAGGAATTTTCACTGATGGTGAATGTATTTATCAGAGTTCCTGTAGGAAAGGGAACCAATAAATATATAGGCACAGTAAGAGGAAACTTAGTATGGCGTTGGCTTATGCAATATTAACCAGGTCTGCCATCCAAAAGCCAGTAGCGCAACTTAGTTCAGAGGCCTGAGCTGCTGTTGTTAAGTTTCGGCTCAAAACCCCAAGAACCAGAAATGTTGATCCTGATGCCCAAGACAGGAAAAGGGTGATATTTCAGCCAAGAGGAGAGAGAGAGAGAGAGACAGAGACAGAGACAGAGACAGAGACAGAGACAGAGACAGAGAGAGGATGTGTGTATTGATCTGGTGCTGCTATGTTTTCAAATGCTAAACACTGGACCCCAAGATCTGGTTGCCCCACGAGCAGTTCCTCAGGTACACCAAGTGATGCTTTGTAAACTCTGCCCATCTTATTCTCTAACTGGTTAAATAAATGTCACTGACAACAAATAACTGATCTGGTGCTGCTGTGTATTCAAATGCTAAATTCTGAACCCCCAAAATCTGGTTGGCCCTGGACAAGTGAATTCTCATGTACACTGGCCTTTGTTGTCTAAACCTTGTTCCCCAATTTAAAGCTATTGGTTAATAAAAGGCTGGAGTCTGTGATTGGGCAGTAGAGAAAGACAGAACCTGAGATTCCAGTGAGGGGGGTCTCAGGAGAGAACAGGAGAAATGAGGAGAAGGAAGAGATAACAGGAGGCCGCCATGATGCCGGATGGGTCATGAATACATGGCCAAAGAAGTGGCCCCTGGGGACAGGCTGATGCACCAGAAATAACCCAGATGAGACAAAAACAGCAAGTGACACAGGGCCTATGATGTATGTTAGAATAGCTCAAAACCTGCCCAGTCTAGGCTTACAGCTTGTCAGATAAAATACCAAGCTTTTGTGTCATTTATGTGGGCTGTATTGATTATATAATCTGAGAAAGAGTTGGGGAGAGAGAGAGAGAGAGAGAGAGAGAGAGAGAGAGCTTTCCCTTTTTCCACCTTTTGTATATGTGTGCACATATGTGCTGATGTGTTCATGAGAAGCCAGAGGTTGAAGTCCTTTGTGCTACTTCATTACTTTCCAGATTCCTTTTGGGGACAGAGTCTCTCACCGAATCCAGAGTTCCCTGGTTGAGCGAGGCTGGCAGGCCAGTAAGCTTCAGGGATTTACCTGTCTCATTCCCCAGAGCTCAGGTTACAGACCTGAGTTGCCTTCCCACCCAACTGATGTGGGTGCTAGGGATCTGAACTCAGGTGCAAGCACTGCACCCTTCAAGGCACCTTCCCAGCCTAACCCACACCTATGTCCTGTTCAGACTGCTGCTGTTCCATAACTCAAGGCCCATGAGTTAGGGGCTCAGTTGCCTGCCTCAGATTATAGCACTTGGAAATTTCTGGAATCTTTAGGCTTTCTTTTTTAACTTTTAAAGTGGAAATGATTTTCTTTTTCTTTCTTTATTATTTTTTATTTGTTATTTGTTTTTCAAGACAGGGTTTCTCTGTGTAATAACCCTGGCTGTCTTGTACCTGCTTTGTACACCAGGCTGGCCTTGAACTCATAGAGATCCTGCCTCTGCCTCCTGAATGCTAGGATTAAAGGCATGCCCAGCCTGAAATGATTTTTAGTAGCCAAAAAGTAAACACTTTTTTGTCTTCTAGCTCCTATTATACCGTAAACTAGCAAACTCTCTCCTGTCTCTAACTCTTCCATTTTAAATCTTGAACAGAAGATTAAGAAGACCTTGTTCCTTTACATTTCCTTTAACCTCAGCTCTGTGTTTTAGTTGTTTTCCTAATAATTTACAAATAATAAAGTAGTAAAAAATACAAATTTAGTGCCAAATTAAAGTTAAATTATACAAAGATACTTTTTAAAAGCAATACAAATACCCAGAAAGGTCATGTTTTGAACTGAGTGCCCAAATAGGCAGCAGGTGTACTGTCTTAGGCTAGCTCCTCGTGTGCTAATGGCAGTGTGGTCCTGAATCAGCCACACATAGCTCAAGGGACCATCACTGACAATAGGGCACATTTGGAGATTGGGCTGTTTGGCTTCAGTCAGGCACACCTCCCTTCAACATAACTGTGTCCTTGGACTTTGCCTTTGAGAGGTAATATACCACTGTGTTTTCCAAAATGCTGGAAGCCAGCTGGCTTCCAACAAGGTGTCTGCAACTGCCAAGTTCTGATCTTTGGGACAGGATCTGTTTCCTGGCCTCCCGGCACATGCGCATGTAATTTATAGTGTCCTTGACTCTTGCTCACTCAAAGCTCACTCCATCCATGGCTTAGAAGCTAGGCTTGTATCCAAATGTGGGACTGTTCTTTTTCTTAATCCATTTCTTGGTGGTCTATTTAACAAATGTTTATAAGGACTTGCTCCCAATAAGGTCCAGATACATGGAAAAACAACCAGACATACGGAGCCAGGTTTGTACAGAGCACAGAGTTGAGCTGAGAGACAGGTACCAATCCATCAGGATAACCTCCCAAGTGAATGAAGAAGGTTGAGCAGGGATTTCTTAGTCACTGTGAAGAGATACCATGACCAAGGCAACTCTTATAAAAGAAAGCATTTAACTAGAACTGGCTTACAGTTTCAGAGGCTCAGTCTACTATCATCATGGCAGAAAGCATGACTGTACTCATGACACTACACTGGAGCAGTAGCTGAGTGCTACTTCCTGATTAGTAGGCAGTGTGGAGAGAGAGAGAGAGAGAGAGAGAGAGAGAAAGAGAGAGAGAGACTGGGGCTGGCATAGGCTTTTGAAACTTCAAAGTCCACCCTCAGTGACACACTTTCTCCAACAAGGCTACAATTCCTAATCCTTTCAGATAGTTCCATGACCAAGAATTCAAATATAAGAGTCTATAGGGGCCTTTTTTTTTTTTTTTTTTGGTTTTTCGAGACAGGGTTTCTCTATATAGCCCTGGCTGTCCTGGAACTCACTTTGTAGACCAGGCTGGCCTCGAACTCAGAAATCCGCCTGTCTCTGCCTCCCAAGTGCTGGGATAAAAGGCGCCACCACACCCAGCCATTCTTATTCAAACTGCCAAACCACAGTGGATAAAGAAACAGAAGGGCAATAAGACCCCTCAGGAGTGAAAGATAAAGCGCCTGTCCTAGTCTGGCCAGGAGTTGTCAAAGGCCAGCTTTGACATCCAGGGTAAACTGAGGTGGGGCATAGAGTTAGTGATTGATCACTCAGCCTACTTTCCTCTGAGGGAATAAAGTTTGATTCTCTGGGGCCAGCGAAATACTCCCTGAGGCCAGCAAAAACTCTCGGGATGGGTAAACGAAATACTCTTTGGGGCCAGTGAAAACGGTGTGAGAACACACACACACACACACACACACACACACACACAATAGATGAAGCAAGCTTCAACAAGCTCCAACCACTTTACTATACATATACATCATATACATATACATCATATATCTATACATACACGTTTGGTGGATGGAGAAGCTCCAACCAACTTGACATATATATGTGTACATGTGTGCATGTATACACATATACACTTATACATGTATACACATATATGCATATATACATACACATTTGGTGAATGAAGCAAAGATCCCACAACTTTATTTTTTCCCCCACAGCTTATATATCCTTGCAAAATCTTTCAAGCAGTACAAAAATCACCATGTGGTTACATTCTATTTTTCTTCTAATGAAAGATTATTTTTTTAAAAACCAATATGTTCCCCAATACCTTTACATGAATAGACATTGTACCTTATAAAGGTAAAAAGGCAAATTATTCCCAGGAGCCCATATATAATTGTATCTAAGCAACTTGTTATAGATTAACAAAGTGTAAGCAAGCAATGTAATTTTCTCAGCCAGTTCTCTTACTGGCAGACTAAAATTTGCAGTTATTAAGAAAGGATCAATTATTTTATTATTTATCTTAAAAAGTAATCTTATTAAAATCTTAAAAGAATCAAAAATCTAAACTTTTATGTAAAAAGCAATCCGTCATTTCTACTTTAAATCCTCAGGGTACACTTCTGCTCATTAACATTGTTTTATTAACTCATATCAGGAAGCCGAGGGCAAGAATGGCTGCAAGAAATTAATCATCACCTTTGATCCAGCCTTAGCAAGAGAAGCACAGTCAGCTACGTGCTGGCTGGGCTGCCATTGTTCTTGGTCCCTGACCTTAAAAACATCCCTTGCTTAATAATCAAAAGTGTGACTTTTGGAACTCTAAATTGTTCCCTAAGATTTTCTATGTCAAAGCCACTAGCAAAAACATCTTGACCTAACTTTACTAACATTCTATAGCTCCAGATTCTTTCTAAGGGTGATGCTCATTGCTAACAATCTATAGCTCTAAGTTTTTTCAGAGAGTGGTAGTTCAGTTATTAATCAATCACTAATGCTGTAGGTGACAATGACATTGCTCACTGAGGGGCTGGAAACCCCTTTACAGTTGTTAAACAACTCATAGATTATGAGGGGTGTGGTGTACAGGCAGCAAGCAGAGGGAACCGTCCTCAGGACACGGAGTCCTCGAGGCTCTGCCTCTCTGGGGCACAGCCACTGTGATTGCGCTAACCCACGGGCCATGAGATCTAAAGCCGTTTGGCTATTCCTCTTGCACAGCTCCCAGCAAGGACTAAGGAGGGCTGCGGGAGGCGCTGAGAGAGAACACCAACCGCTGCTGGGGCAGGTGGGCCTGAGGATTCATCCTTAGAAGCATCACTGAGAGCACAAAGTACGGAACAGGCAGTTGGAGAACAAATACGTGGGTGGCTATGGCGACTGACCACACCATGGAGCTGCCAATGCTGCGGAAGAAACCAAGTGTCATTCATTGCTACCATTGGACATGTAAAATGGTGAGGTCACTCAGAAAATGAGTTCCAGAGTTTCTTACAAGAGCCCACAGACTTACCGTGCACTCTGAAAGTTACTTCCTTGATGTTTGCTGAATACCAAGCCGAAAGCCTGGCCATAATCTCCAAATCTTGGAAGACCCATGTGGTAGTTTAAATAGAAATTGCCCCCATAGACTCATGTGTGAAGGTGTGGCATACTTAGGAGGTGTGGCCTCATAGTGGGTGTGGTGTTGTTGGAGGAAGTGTGTCTTAGTTCGTTTCCTGCTGTCTTGGAATCAAGATGTAGAACTCTTGGCTCCTCCAGCACCACGACTGCCGTGCTTCCCACCATGACAAACCTTTGAAACTGTAAGCCAGCCTCAATTAAATGTTTTCTTTTATAAGAGTTGCCTTGGTATTGGTTTCTCTTCAAAGCAATAAAAGCCTAAGACAACCGCGTGAGTTAATGTATTTATGCTAGTGCCCAGCTGGTCCCCTCCATTCTCTCAAGCCCCCTGTTCTCTTTTGTAACTATTATTGTTGTGTGTGTGTATATACATATGTGTATAGCCAGTCAGTTAACTGAGAGATTGGTTCGGAGACACTTAGTGGGAGGAGTATGGGCAGTCACACACACAAAAATATATTTACAGAGGTGGAGTTGTCAGAGCTAAACTATTAGGAAGCAACAGGAAGAACATGCATCAGGTACAGCTACACTAAGCCAAGGAAAAGTTTATGAAGTGGCTGGGGGTTGGGGGGGGGGCAAGGGACTAAATGCCTTCCTCCTCACTCCCCGCCAAAACCCTACATGTTGAAGTATATAAAGTAAGGAGAAGGGAGGAAGGAAGGACTACTCTGCATTATGAACTATGACAAAGGGCAGTCAATGGAAGCAGGTACCTGTCATCAGGGTGACAGGGTACGATGAGGAGTGTGGAGAATATTGGGGACCTTGAGTGGCAGAGGGGAGGGGGCAGGAAATTCATGCCTGTTCAGAGGGAACGGAGGATCGGAGCCGTGCAGCAGAGCCTCAGCAGACAGACTCGCGAAAAGCAGCGTTTGAAGGCAAATTAGCACAACTTCATAATTGATTTGCTAGATGGGGAAATTGGGAGAAATACTTTTAAACCTCAGCTGGCCCACTAAATCAACTTTTAGAAAGACATACTTCAGACCAACCAGAGACTGCTACAGCCGGGGATCCATCCCATAATCAGCCAACAAACGCAGACACTATTGCATACGCCAGCAAGATTTTGCTGAAAGGGCCGTGATATAGCTGTCTCCTGTGAGGCTATGCCAGTGCCTGGCAAACACAGAAGTGGATGCTCACAGTCAGCTATTGGATGGAACACAGGACCCCCAATGGAGGAGCTAGAGAAAGTACCCAAGGAGCTGAAGGGGTCTCCAACCTTATGGGTGGAACAACAATATGAACTAACCAGTACCCCCAGAGCTCATGAACTGCATATGTAGCAGAAGATGGCCTAGTCGGCCATCATTGGGAAGAGAGGCTCCTTGGTCTTGCAAACTTTATATGCCCTAGTACAGGGGAATGCCAGGGCCAAGATGTGGGAGTGGGTGGGTAGGAGAGCAGGGCGGGGGGGGGTGGGGGAGGGTATAGGGGACTTTCGGGACAGCATTTGAAATGTAAATGAAAAAATATCTAATAAAAATTGAAAAAAAAAGAAAGACATACTTCACAAAAATTAAAGTGGATCTATTGAAGTACACAGTTGCATAAATGTTGACAGTTTTATATGCACCCATGAAACCACAACCAAAGCAGAATATTCCCATCATCTGGAAAGTCACATTATACTCTTCAGTCAGTAAACAGCACCCCTACACAGACCACCTCAGAGCACCGCTGATCCCCTCGCAGACCACCTCAGAGCACCACTGACGCTTTCTGTCATTTCAGGTTTTTCTTTTGTAGAATTAACATAGGTTTTTGAAATCCATTCACCCACATTGTGTAAACCACTAGCTCATTCATTCATAGAGCAAGGCAGTGTTCCACTGCAAGAATGTATGCCATACCTCATTTTACTTGTATATTTTAAAAATCTTAAGCATCATAATTGCTACTGAAAATTGTATCAACTATATATTTTCCAATTATACACAGCCTATCTTTTCTATTTTAATTGTGATATATCTATTGCACAAAGTTCTGGGTTTTTAAAAGTTTCTCTCTAGTATCTCATGTTTAACCATTTGTACTTACAGTGATGGCTGCCTTTAGTTGTCAACTTGACACAGTCTAAATCACCTGAGAGAAAAGTCTGAATGAGGGCTTGTCTACACTGGGTTGTCTGGGGGGGTATTCATTATATTAATGCATGGGGGACAACTCAGCCCACTGTGGGTGGTCCTGCTCCCTAAGCAGGGAGTGTAAGACTGGAGAAACCCAGCTAAGGACAAGCAAGCAAAAAATGACTGTGCACATTCATTCCTCTCTGCTCTTGACTGCAGATGTGACCAGCTGTCCAAGATCCAGCTGCTGTGACTTCATCTTCATCTTAGGGCCTGTAATCTGAGAGCGTGAGCTGCAATAGAGCCTTTCTCCCCTAAGCTGTGTGTTGTCAGGGTGTTTCATCACGGCAACAGGCATGAAAGGAGAATACCACCTCCTTTTCTGGCTTCCAGCTCACCCCACGCACACTCAGTTCCCAGTTGGTGGATGTTGAAGTTGTTTTCTATTTGGGACAAGAAATAAGACTGTGAGCCGGGCGTGGTGGCACACACCTTTAATCCCAGCACTCGGGAGGCAGAGGCAGGCAGATTTCTGAGTTCGAGGTCAGCCTGGTCTACAAAGTGAGCTCCAGGACAGCCAAGGCTATACAGAGTACAGAGAAACCCTGTCTCGAAAAAAAAAAAAAAAAAAAGACTGTGAAGAGAATTTGTGTCTAAGGATCCATATGCATATGTTTTGGTTTTTTTTTCCTGAAAAAAAAAAAAAAAAGCCTACAAGTGAAACGTTGGGAACCCATCGTAAGAAGAAACTACCCATAGGTCCTCCAAGTACTGGGGCTCTTTCTATTCTCTTCCACAACTTACACAAATTGTGGTTGCTCCACATTCTTGCCAATGCTTATGCTGTTGGGGTTACAACTCTAGATACCCACCATTGTCAGGGAGTTGCTGTGACCGTTGTTTTTGCCTATCTGATGACTGACAGCAGCAAGTATCTTTTCCTTGCGCTGCTCGTGAGGTCTTCTCAGCTTCTGGCTTCAAGAGCTCTTTGTGTCCTTTGAAACATTGCGAGACAGAACACACACTGGACTCAAACAGGGAGCAGCAGAGCTGTTTTTAAAGATGCACAGGGTGTAGGAAACAGTGAGTTCAGTTAGGGAGAGTGGTCTACACATATGTCATGTCTCAAGACATGGAAGTCAAGCTAAGTATCAAATGTCATCAAAAGTAATGAGTTTTAGGCCTGGCCTGGTGGTGCACACCTTTAATCCCAGTACTCAGAAGGCAGAGGCAGTCAGATCTCTATAAATTTTGAGTCCAGCTTGGTATACAGAGCCCGGGCTGTCCTGGAAACTCTTGTCTCAAAAAAAAAAAAAAAAAAAAAAAGAGTGAGTTTTAAACTTTTAACAACCAGTTAGAAATTAATTTAATGGCTCCTAACCAAAAATTATCTCAAAGGGTGATAGAACGGAAAAATGTATTCCAGGTGCTAAGGTTAAGTGTATATCTATAAAAATTCTTATTGTACACATAAATGCCATACTGGTCATGAGGGCATACTAGAAAATATTAGAAGAAAGGAGGCCACAGATGTACTTGCCAGCTTTATCCTGAAAAGGATTAGATTCGGTCAGAGTTGGCTATAGTTCAAGGCTACTTCTCTTAAATAGCTCTGAAAAAGTTGTGTGGAATGGTGACTTTTTCTTCCTGTAATTAGATTGGGAACAGTAAGAGCATTTACATCAGTCAGGGCTGTGCTTCTGTGTAGAGTCCCAGTGTGTCCCTTGGAGCAGAAGCATCCAGTGCAGGCTCTTGGCTGAGCCTGTGGACCTGAGCTAGATTTCCTCCAGCCCCTGGGCTATTCAACAGCCTAATGACCAAACCTACAAACTCCACATAAGGAGAACATATGAATTACTTTTCTCACTGCTATGACAAAATGACAGAAAAAGCAACTTAACGAAGGAAGTGTTTCTTTTGACTCACAGTCTGAAGAACACAACCCATCACACACACACACATGGGGGTTAGGGGTAATGCACGGTGGTGGAAGCATGAGCAACTGGGTACATGGTGTACTGATTTTTTTTTTTTTTGTCAGCATGACACAAGCTAATGTCATTTGGGAAGAAGGAACCTCAGCTGAGAAGATACCTTTATAAGATTGGTCTATAGGCAAGCCATGGAGAAGGTATTTTTTTTTTTATTGATGATTGATGTGGGAGGTCCCAGCCCACTGTGAATAAAGCTACCCTTGGCAGATGGTCCTGATTTATATAAGAAAGCAAAGCTGAGCAAGCCAGAGTGAGTGAGCGAGCGAGCGAGCAGTGTTTCTCATGGTGTCTGCTTAGTTCCTGTACTCAGGTTCCTGCCCTATGTTCTGCCTTGGCTTCCCTAGTGAGGAACTGTAACTGGTCAGCCAAGTACACTCTTTCATCTCCAAGTTGGTTTTGGTCATGCTATTTTGACACAGTAATAGAAGGAGGAAGCAAGAAAGCCAGCGTTCAGCCCACTTTCTCCTTTTCATCCAGTCCAGGACCTAGGGAATGAAATAGTACTACCTACATTCAAGATGGAACGTCCCTGCTCTGTTAAGCCTAGCTTGGCAGTGGTGGCTCACACCTTTAATCCCAGCACTTGGAGGTAGAGGCATGTAGATCTACCTGCCTCGTGTACACAGCGAATTCCAAGACAGCCAGAGCTACATAGAGAACCCTGCAAACTTAATCCAAAAGTGTGTTTTGATGATGATTCTAGATCCCATCAAGCTAACAAAGAAGTGGGATCACACAGAAGATTAAGGGAAACTCTGCTTGAAAATGCTCTAGGTAGTGTTGAGCTAGGTCGGGTTCTCTGTAACTAGTGGCTGGCTTCATTTCTGCTGGTTAGTCTTGCCAGGGCACAAACCATTTCCCACTTAACTCAGAGAGCAGAGATGATACTTGGGGCTTCCCTTAAAAAGCTTGGTTGGTGGAAGCAACCCAGATGCCCATTAGTTGATAGAGTGCTCTCTCCATGTAACAGAATTTAAATGGATCATTAAAAAGAATGGAGAACTAATACATGCCCCCAAAATGAACAAACCAATCCAAGGAAAGCCAAGCGTCACAGAGGAGTGGATGCTGAGAAGAAAATACTCAGAAGAGAGAATCTCCCCCAACAGAGACTGACTTCCAGGGATGGGTTTGGGGAATGCCAGTGCTGGCTCCAAGAAAGAGGTGTCTATTTAGTAATAAAATACTCTGAAACTAGGCGGTGGTGAGGACCACATGGCATCATGAGCGCCTTGACTGTGCTGAGTCATATGCTTTCAAGGTTTCAAGGGGCAAGCTTTATGTGCATCTTACCATGATTTTATCCTCATGCTCCATTTACCTTAATGATTGCTCGTACTCCTTCCTTCAAACGCTGCTTCAGAAGAGAGAAAGGAAGAAAGTGATGGTTAACACTGTCAACTTGACAGGATCTAGAAGCACTAGAAGACAACCTCTGGACATGCCTGTGAGGGCTGACCTTGATTAGATTAACTGCAGTGGGAAGCCTTCCCCACTCCCCCCACATGCCCTTTGATGATTCATCCACCATCCCCAGGGCTGGAAACATGGCTGAATATGGGCTCTCTCTTATTCTGGCTGCAGTCTCATGACTTTCCCACCATGATGCTCTGTTCCTCCAACTGTGAGCCAAAATAAAGTCTTCCATCCAAAAGTTGCTTTTGTTGGGCGTTTAATCACAGCAACGGAAAAAGGAAGACAGGGGATGAGCCAAGTGGGAGATTGGGACAATGGAAGAAAGAAGAGGCGTTTGGGAGTACAGTGTAAAAGGTTGGCTCAAGATGTGAGAAAGCTGAGGGAAGACACTCCTGAGAGTTAAAGTAGGCAGGCTTTGTAGGAAAGGAGAAAAAAGAGAGTGACTGTGGAAGGGTATGGCAGTCAACCCCATATGCAATCATGTCCATCCATAAAGGTGTGCACATGCAAACACATGCACACATACCACACAGATGCACACATGTATACGAACACATGAATACACACACAGGGGCTCATTCTCACTGGGCTCTGGGGTCTTTTTTAAGGACTAGGCCACCTGCTGAAGGGCTTCCAAACTGTTGATAGGAACCTGAGCCATGAAGAGGCGCAGGCATTCCTAACAGAGCAGGGATAATTGGATAGATAATTGATAATAATAATTCCTCCTGCTCCCTCTCCAGTAGGTATATTTGGCTTGACCACAGGTGCTTGATAGCTAAATAATTCTTTCTTATAAGCGGATGTTACAGTGAATGGTGTTATTGTTGTTAGGAATTAGAATCAATGTACTATTAACCATGCTGCCGAGTGGAGCAGCACTGTGTATATTCTGAAGCACATGGTGATTTATAAATGTTTTCTCTGCTGTGCAGGCATTTGATCCCCTACCATGCATTTTCTGGCTTGATTATGTCTGACCTGAGATTATTTAAACTTACTTTACCTTCTCAGAGGTGAGCCAAGCATACAGCCTTCTCTTAGAGCATTTTAATCCTTTGCAGTTTAATAAAATTTGGCCTCATATTAAACCACCTTGCAGTTTAGTTTAGTAACTTGGTTGGTTGGTTGGTTTTTCTATAGAAGTCTTACTACACAGCCTCCATGCCTGGATCTCACTATGTAGACCAGGCTGGCCTTGAACCCATGTGATTCTCAGCCTCTGGGTGCTAGAATCACAAGCATGATCCCAGCTTTTCTGAACTTTTCTTTTTTAATTCCCTAACTGGATCTGGGGACATGATCCAGTTGGTAAAGTGGAGGTCCTGAGTTCAATTCCCAGTGCCCACATAAATGCTGGGGGGTGTGCAGAGGGCAGCCTGTGATTCTAGCGTGTGAGAAGCAAAGACAGGAGGTCCATGGGGCAATCTACCTAACTAGACCAGATAAATGGTAACTTCTGGATTCACTGAGAGTCTGTGCCTCAATATATAAGATGGAAAGTGACCAAGGAAGATATCTAATGTCAACCTTTGATATTCACATGCCACGCACACACATACACATGCACACATGACACACACAGGAATACATAAACACACCCTTGTTAAAAAAAATCATTCCCTGGGTGAATGAGAATCATTTGGAGGAAGAATACATTAGAATGACTATAGGAGTATTAATGAGTCTCAATCTAACAGGACTTAAAATATTTGTACACTGTTTGCTCGTCAATAATAGTCAAATCTGCCGGGCATGGTGGCGCACACCTTTAATCTCAGCACTCAGGAGGCAGAGGCAGGCAGATTTCTGAGTTCAAGGCCAGCCTGGTCTACAGAATGAGTTCCAGGACAGCCAGGACTACACAGAGAAACCCTGACTCGAAAAACCATAAATAAATAAATAAATAAATAAATAAATAAATAAAAGTCAAAGCTTCTTGCTTAGCATTCATCCAACAAACAATTTTTGAGCCCATGTAGCAGGTGCAGGAGATACAGAAATAAACAAAGCATGTTCATACCTCCCAGGGAACTGCTGAGAAAGCAAAGAAGGAGGACAGAGAAATATGCATTTGCCCAAATTGAATAAATATAAAGAAAAAGCAATCACCTTGGCCTGGATTGAAGCGTTTAATGGAAGTGTACATGGCAGCTACCTAAAATATTGCCTTCTGCGGCCGATGGTGTTTATTCACACTCCAGCATAAACATCCACCATACATCTGTCTTCAGTCACCTCAGACATTCTCTGTCAGAAATCTCTACTTTTTGTTCTTTATTCATCATGAGTATTTTATTGAGTTGCTCTTTTTCCCTATCTACATATTTCATCATCTTTCCATCACCCTAGAAGAATTACATCAGTTGAAAAGTGTAACAGCTTCCGTGGTTATAGAAAACATCTCAGACCCCATGTCTATACACAGGAGCTTGGTGCAGTTGTGGGGGGGGGCTGTAGGAAGATGGCTGCAGTGGGCATCTCCTGTGGCTTCAGGAGAAGCTTCTGCAGGCCTGTGGATGCCTACCTGCTTCTCTCTATCCCCTGACCTCTGGTGACACAACGCAGGCACCATGGCTTGCCCCAATAGCACTGGTGAAGTGAAGGGGAGCCATAAATGGGAATGGCTTCTCCTTTCCCAGAACTATAGGCAGATACTGCTCTTGCTCAGGGTGCCTCCTCTAGCTGAGAAAAGGCCTTTCTTATCTTTTTTTAACCAATACACAAAATAACAGATTTCTTTGTGGCATTTTTGTATTTGTATCTCATTACATCCTCTCACTTTAAATCCTATGCTAATGTGGTGGTAAAAAAGAGGGGAGCTGAAGAAGTAGCCAGAGGTAGCACTGGGAGGCCCTAGACTCAGTCCCCAACGCTTCAAAAGAAATAGGGAGGAGAGGAGGAAGAGGAGGAGGGAAAAGATGAACTCTAGGGTGATCTCATTGTTCATTTATTCAGAGACCAATAGTTATTAAGTGCTACTGCTTACCAGACTGGAAATGAATTATACTGTCTGGGTTAGGTGGATATATAGTCTAAAAGGTGACAGAGACAAGAAACTAGTTAACAGATAAAGCCATTAAAAAAAATCTGCAATCTGACGGGGAAAGGGGAGGTGGTGGAGAGGGTAGTGACTCTAATTAGAGCAGTTTGAAGTGTTAGGGTCCAAGAGTCACTGAAGGAAGACCCCAAACTCAAGTAGTATGCAAATAATCAAATACTCAAGACTACTCTTCAGATATTACCAGCATGCAGGGTCAACCATTCATCAAAATGGTGACTACCCAAGGGGCTCATAGGCCCCTTTTACACAGGGCTAGGGGAATTTTCCAGAAGGATTAGGTAACATCTAATGTGATTGGTATGGGCAAAGCAGTGACATTTGTATAATTTTGATTGGCTGCTATGTTAGTTTCATTATAATTGGTGAGAACTTGTAAAATTTTGGAAACCAGCCTTTGTCTTCCAGCCTCAAGATCTAGATCACAGGTGTGTCCTCCATTTCAGGGTTGTAGTTCATTCCAGATGTAGACAGATTGACAACCAAGAATAGGCATCACATTTAAGAAACACAAAGATATTACAACAATATGTCTTTGGCAGCTGATTATGATTTGCCTCATGCTCTGGCAGAGGCATGGTTTTGCCAGCTGCAGAGAGTTTCTACAATTGTGTGATATTTGTGATTCTGGGAACTTTTTAGGGGATACATTAATGCTAAGGCCCCCATAGGAGGGTTGGATGTTTGATGGTTGTTCAGGGGGGTGGTTACAGTTTCTTAGTAGTTGTAATCAACTAAGAAGCAAGAAGAAAGAAATGACATTCATGGATCTTTTCTCTCTCACTCACTCCCCTGTATCCCTGTTTCTCTCCTATGTAGTGATAGGGGATGAAACCAGGGGGATAAAGGGTGGGAAAAAGAACCCACAAAGTAGCATAGACTGGCTACATGAACTTGATAGTGCTCAAGGGAAACATCTAGCTGAATGTCTGGCCTCAAGGACTGAGGCTGCTAGTGGCTGACTCAGTGACACAGTCCATCAACCACGGTCCTATCAGTGACCTACCATGTCTGTAGATGTTGCCATTGCAGGAGCTTGACAGACACTCACAGAAGGCATCCTGGAAACCATTGTTACCAATATGCTATCATAGCAGGACTGCATTTTAAGACCATTCTGAGAGGTAAAGGGTTAGAATTTGCCAGGCACTGGGAACAGTGTCTTCCACCAGGGTTCAGTACTGTTATTACAAACTTCACTGGATAACTGAAGAAAACATGCTTGAAAGAGGCACCTTTCCCTAAGACACTGCACCCCATCACTTTAACAAAGAGACCTAATCAGTCAAGCACTTACCAACAAGAGCCACATCCATCCATGTGGCTTTTGTTCATCCCCTTACCACTGGCCTTTGTGTCTCATCTGGGAGGAAACATGAGAAGCTAGTGACTTGTTCATTCCACACAGTAGTAAGCTGGAATTCACACACAAAACCACCTTTTTCTCATGATTAGCTCTGACATTGCACTGCCCTCCCTGGGAGATCTGCCTTAGCCTGAGAAGTCCCAAGGATAGAGAAGTTGTCCTCTGTAAGAATATTCTTGAATCAGACTGGGTTGTTTGAGAATCTCCATGGCACTCCCACAGCCAACAACTCAACCAAATACAGCCCGTGTCCACCATTAGGAGCCTGGCCTGGGTATAAGAGATGGTTAGTTGAGACTCCACATCCCCATTACTAGGAGTCTTCACTAGGTCACCCTCATAGATTCCAGGGAGTTTCAACTGCACTAGATTTTCACACCACCCCCCTAATGATTCCCAATTCCAGCTGTCTGTCCCCACACTCCTCCTCCATTCCATCTCCCTGATCCCTCCTGTTCCCACCCCCACCCAATCACAGACCGCCCACAAAATCTGTTCTATTTTCCCTTCACCGGGAGATCTATGTATAACCCTACAGCAAAGTTTCTTGAATGACCCTTTCACAGGGGTCACATATCAGATGGCGTGTTACCAAATATTCACTTTATGATTCATAAAAGTAGTAAAGTTACAGTTACAAAGTAACAATGAAATAATTTTATGTTTGGGGGTCACCACAACATAAGGAAATGTGTTAAAGGGTCACAGCATTAAGAAGGTTGAGAACCACTGCCTTAGAGCCCTCCTCTATTACCTATAATCTCTGGATCTATGAATTGTAGCTTAGTTATTATTCACTTAACAGCTAATATCCACTTATAAATAAGTACATACCAAATTTGTCTCTCTAGGTCTGGGTTGCTTCACTCAGGATAATTTTTTCTAGTTCCATCCAATTACCTACCAATTTCATGATGCCATTTTTTTTAAACAGGACAGTAATATGTTTTTTGGGTAAATGTACCACATTTTCTTTATCTATTCTTTGGTTGAGAGACATATAGGTTGTTTCCAGTTTCTGGTTATTATAAATTAATCTGCTATGAACATTTTGAGATGTGTCCTTGTGGTAGGATAGAGTGGACTTAGGGTGTATACCCAAGAGTGGTATAGCTGGGTCTTGAGGTAGATTGAGTCCCAATTTTCTGAAGTACCACCATATTGATTTCCATAGTATCTGTACAAGATTGCACACCCACCAACAATGGAGAAGTGTTCCAAACACTCCATATCCTTGCCAACATGAGCCTTCACCTATACTATTGATCTTAGCCATTCTAACAAATATAAAATGGTATCTCAAAGTAGTTTAAATTTGCATTTTCCTTCCTGGCTAAGGATGTCAAACATCTCTTTATGTGTTTCTCAACCATATGAGATTCCTTCAACTGAAAATTCTCTGTTTAGATCTGTATCCCATTTTTTCCCCTGGTTCCAGTCAACCCCACTCGCTCTGCTCCACCCCCCTCGCTCCGGCTGGCTCGGCTGGCTCTGCTTGCTCCGGCTCGCTCCGGCCGTCCCTGCTCACTCCAGCCCTGCTCTCTCAGGCCTTCCCCACTCGTTCTGGCCGTTCCCGTTCGGCTCTGCTCACTCCGGCCAGCCCCACTCGCTCCGGACAGCCCCGCTCGCTCTGGTTGGTCTCTCCGGTCCAAGGATTCATTTATTATTCTTCATAAGTACGCTGTAGCTGACCTCAGAAGCTCCAGGGTAGGGCATCAGATCTCATTAAGGGTAGTTGTAAGCCACCATGTGGTTGCTGGCATTTGAACTCATCACCTTCGGAAGAGCAGTCGGGTGCTCTAACTGGCTGAGCCATCTCACCAGCCCCTGTATCCCATTTTTAATTGGGTTATTTGGGGGGTTTGGTGTCTAGGTTTTTTTTGTTGTTCTTTTTTTTTTTTTTTTTTTTTTTTTTTTTTTTTTTTTTTTTTTTTTTTTTTTTTTAGATATTGGTCCTTTGCTGGATGTAGAGTTGCCTAAAAATCTCTTCCCATTCTGTAAGCTACCACTTTGTCTGATTGACAGTGTCCTTTGCCTTCCAGAAGTTTTTCCATTTCATGAGGTTCCATTTATTAACTGTTGATCTTAGTGCCTGCACTATTGGTGTTCTGCTCAGAACATCTTTTCCTGTGCCAATGCATTCAAGGCTATTTCCCACTTTCTTTTCTATTAGGTTGAATGTGTCTGCTTATATGTTGAGGTCTTTGCCTCACCTGGACTTTAATTTTATGCAAGGTAATTTGTATGGATCTATTTGCATTCTTCTACATGCAGCTATCCAGTTTGTTAAAGATGCTGTAATTTTTCTAGTTTGTGTTTATTAAAAATCAGATGTTTATGGGTATGTGGATTGATGTCTGGGTCTTCAATTGGATTCCACTGATCAATGTATCTGCTTTAATGCCAATACTATGTACTTTTTATTGCTACAGCTCGGTCGTACAAGTTGAAATCAGGAATGATGATCTCCCCAGCAGTTCTTTTATTGTTCAAGATTGTTTTAATTATCCTGGGGGTTTTGTTTTTCCATATGAGTTTGAGAATTACCCTTTAAAGGTCTGTAAAGAATTGTGACAGAATTTTGATCAAGATTGCACCTTCAGGTTGCTTAGGGAGGGGGCATTTTTACTATGTTAATCCATGAGCATGGGAGATCTTTCTATCTTTTGATATCTTAATTCATTTTTGTCATACACGTCTTTCACTTGCTTGGTTAGAGTTACCACAAGTTATTTTATACTATTTGAGACTAGTATGAAAGATGTTTCCCTGATTTCTTTCTTAGTCCATGTGTTATTAGTATATAGGAGGGTAACTGATTTTTTTTTTACATTAATCATGTATCAAGCCACTTCATTCAAAGTATCAGCTGAAGGAGTTCTCTGGTACAATTTTTCGGGTCACTTATACATACTATCATATATTCTGCAGATAGCAATATTTTGACTTCTTTGCTTCTAATTTGCATCTCCTTGATATCCTTCAGTTGTCTTATTGCTCTAGCTAAGACTTCAAGTACTATATTGAATAGTCATAGAGACAATAAATAACTTTGCCTTGTTCCTGGTTTCACTAGAATTGCTTTGAGTTTCTCCTTTTTTAATTTGGTGTTGGCTATAGGCTTGCTGTAAATTGCCTTTACTATGTTTAGGTATGCCCCTTGTATCCCTAATATCTCCAGGACTTGTATGATGAAAAGGTGTTGGATTTTGTCAAAGGCCTTTTGTGCATCTAATGAGAAGATTTTTGTTGTTGTTGTTTTAGTTTGTTTATATAGTGTTTTACATTTTCATATGTTGATATGATGATTTTCATATGTTGAACCATCTCTGCATCTCTGGAATGAAGCCTACTTGACCATGGTTAATGAGCTTTTTTATATGTTGGATTTGATTCAGTTTGTGAGCATTTCGTTGAATATTTTTGCATCTATGTTCATAAGAGAAATTGGTCTGTAATTCTTTTTCTTTGTTCCATCTTGTGTAGTTTGGGAATCAGGGTGTTTATGGTTTCATAAAATAAAGTTACCAATGTTTCTTCTGTTTTTATTTTTTGGAATAATTTAAGTCATTGGTTCTTCTTTGAAAGTCTGGTAAAATTCTGCCTTAAAACCATCTGATGTTGGGAATTTTTTGGTTGGGAGACTTTTAATGACTGCTTCTATTTCCATAGGGCTTATAGATTCCTATATGGTGGTATGATAGGATGCAAGAAGTTATATCAATTTTCTTGTATTTGTTGAGGCTTGGTTTGTGATCCAGTATGTGGTCAATTTTGGAGAAAATTCTGTGAGGTTCTGAGAAAAAAGTATATTCTTTTGTTTTTAGTGAAATGTTGTGTGGATATCTATTAGTTGCATTTGGTTTATAACAAACATCTCTTAGCTCCAGTAGTTCTCTCTTTTTAATTATCTATCTATCTATCTATCTATCTATCTATCTATCTATCTATCTAATGTATATGAGTACACTGTAGCTGTCTTCAGACACACCAGAAGAGGGCTTTGGACCCCATTACAGATAGTTGTGAGCCACCATGTGGTTACTGGGAATTGAACTCAGGACTCCTGGAAGAACAGTCAGTACTCTTAGCCATCTCTACAGCACCAGCTATAGTATTTCTTTGTTTAGTTTTTCTCTGGATGTCCTGTCCTTTATGAGAGTGGGTTATTGAAGTCTCCCTCTATCGATGTGTAAAAGTCAGTGTGTTGTTTAAGTTTTAGTAATTTTTCCTTTTCTTTTCCTTTCTATCTTTTCTCCTTTCTTCCTTTCCTTCCCTTCCCTTCCCTTCCCTTCCCTTCCCTTCCCTTCCCTTCCCTTCCCTTCCCTTCCCTTCCCTTCCCTTCCCCTTCCCCTTCCTCCCTCCCTCCCTCCCTCCCTCCCTCCCTTCCTTCCTTCCTTCCTTCCTTCCTTCCTTCCTTCCTTCCTTCCTTCCTTCCTTCCTTCCTTTCTTTCTTTCCTTCTTGATTGCTTCTGTATTTGTTTGTTTGTTTGTTTGTTTGGTTGGTTGGTTGGTTGGTTTTTTACAAATGTCAGTGCTCTTGCATTTGGGGCATAGATGTTAAGAATTAACATGTCATCTTGGCGCATTTTTCCTTTGATGAGTATGAAGTGTCTTTCCATGTCTCTTTTGATTAGTTTTGGTTTGAACTCTATTTTGTTAGATATTAGAGTGGCTACTCTAGCTTGCTTTTTAGGTACATTTGCTTTGAAAATCTTTTTCCAAGCTTTTACTCTGAGGATATAACTACCACTGACGTTGAGGTATGTTTGCGGTGTGCAGCAGAATTATGGAGAATGTTTTTGCATACATTCTGTTAGTCTGGGTTTTTTTGTTTTTGTTTTTGTTTTTCGTTTTATTTGTTTGCTTTTTGTTTTTCGAGACAGGGTTTCTCTGTATAGCCCTGGATGCCCTAGATTTTTTTTAATTGAAGAATTGAATCCATTGATATTGACAGATATCAAAGGCCATTGAGTGTTAATTCCAGTTATTTTGTTGTTGGTGGTGTGGTAGTAGTGTGTATGGTTCCCTTCTTTTAGTTTTGCTGGTGTGAAATTATTTCATTTTCTGAGTTTTTATAAGTGTAGTTAATCTCCTTGGGTTGTAGTTTTCTTTCTACTATCTTCTGTAGAGCTTGATTTGTAGATAGATATTTGAATTTGGCTTTATCATGGAATATCTTATTTTCTCCATCTACAGTGATTGAAAGTTTTGCTGGGTATAGTAATCTGGACTGGTATCCATGGTTGCTTAGAGTCTGTAGGACATCTCTCCAGGCCCTTCTGGCTTTTAGAGTCTCTGTTGAGAAGTTGGCTGTAATTCTACTAGTCCTACATTTATATGTTAATTTGTCTTTTTCCCTTGCAGCTTTTAAGATTCTTTCTTTGTTCTTTTTGCTTATTATTTTGATTATTACGTGGTGAGTGAATTTTCTTTTCTGGTCCAGTCTATTTGGTGTTCTATAAGCTTCTTGTACTTTGATGGGCATCACCTTCTTTAAATTAGGAAATTTTTTTCTTCTATGATTTTGTTGAAAATATTTTCTGTACCTTTGAGGTGGGGTTCTTCTCCTTCCTCTATAACTATTTACTTAAGGTTGGTCTTTTTATACTATCCTAGATTTCCTGAAGGTTTTGTGTCAGAAAAATTTCAGAATTAACATTTTCTTTGACCAATATATATTTCTTCTATTGTATCTTCAAAGCCTGAGATTCTCTTTCGTCTTTTGTATTTTGTTAGTGAAGCTTGCCTCTGCAGTTCATATTCAAATTCCTAAACTTTACATTCTCAGAATTCTTTCAGTTTGCATTTTCTTTATTGGTTCTATTTCCATTTTCTGATCTTGGACATACTTATTCATCTTGTTATGAATGTGTTAGTTTTTCCCCCCCCCCCCCTTGGCTTTCTTTAAGGATTTTTTTTTTCCCATTTTGTCCACTTGATTGTATTTTCATGGATTGCTTTAAAGGATTCATGCATTTATTCTTTAAGAATCTCTATCTTCTTCTATAGTTGGTTTTAAGGTCTTTTTCTTGTGCTTCAGCTGTGTTGGAATATACAGGGCCTGTTGTGAGGAGAGCTAGGCTCTAATGGCAACATGTTATTCTTGCTGGCATTGATCATGCTTTTATGCTGCACCTAGACATATGAGTCTAGGGTGATATAGATGTGGTGGCTTGGTTTAGGGAGTGGCACTATTAAGAGGTATGACCTTGTTAGAGGAAGTATGTCACTTTCTGGGGTGGGGAGGGCTTGAAAACCCTCTTCCTAACTGCCTGGAAAGTAGTCTTGTTTGCCTTCAAAACAAGATGTAGAACTCTCAGCTCCTCCAGTGCCATGCCTGCCTAGATGCTGCCATGCTTCCTGCCATGATGATAATGGACTGAACCTCAGAACCTATAAGCCAGCCCCAATTAAACATTGTTCTTTATAAAAGTTTCCTGCTCATGGTGTCTTTTGATAGCAATGGATACCCAAACTAAGACAGTAGGTCTAGGTGCTGATTTCTGGGAAGTCAGGATGGATGGTTTGTGGAATCAACAGAAGATATAGAGATGGGGGAAGGGTGGCTGCAGCTGGGGTTCTACTGCAGTGCTAGGGACAAACCTGAGGGACTGGGTCTGCTGAGGCAACAGAGAGCAATAGTTGTATTTTTGTTTGTTTGTTTGTTTATTATTTTATTAGATATATTCTTTAATTACATTTCAAATGCTATCCTGAAAGTTCCCTATACCCTCCCCATGCCCTGCTCCCCTACCAACCCACTCCTACAATAGTTGTATTTTTAATCAAAACACAATAAATGTATGTATTTATGGGGTATAGTGTTACATTTTGATACATTCAATGCAGTGTAAATGATTAAGATAACCCATTCAAACATTTATCAATTCTTCATATTGGGACATTCAGCATCTTCTCTATAGGTGTCTTTGAAATAAATAATTAATTGCCGTCAATCACATCTGTTCTCTTCCCTACATGGTCCCCAGCTGTAGTAACCCTGCAGGATTCTACTCACAGTTTTGCCAGCTGTGCTTCAGTTGAGTATAGGTTCATTATTTTTTAGCACTATTCTGTTTTATAAGGCTAAGATATCATGATAGCAAGGCATTCAGGAACAACTACTGTTTCAGATGGCAGATTTTTAAGTGGATCTTAAGTCACAGACATGAGAGAGCAACCTAGAGGGATTATTTGCTAAAGAAATGAGAGTGAGGGAGGCATCCAAAAGTGAGCAGTAGAGGCAGCTCCTGTGAGATAAAGTGTAATTTCAAATGAATAGATGCACCTCGTCATTCATCCACCTTGTGAGCAGCAATGGGAAAAGTATCCAGGCAAGGTAATAGAGGGAAAAGAATAAAAGAAAAAAGAAACAGTGAAAAACAGAAATGAAAGGAAGGAAGGTCAAAGCAAGCCATGAGGACTCTAGAGAAAGATGGGAGGGGTACCCTAGCTTCCTCTTGGCTCAGAATAAATTCTTCAACTGGCATGAGGCCATCCTGAACTGTTCCCAGGGTCACATTCAGCTGCACTAAGAATGCTTTCAAGGTTCAGCTTTGTACATATGGATTCAGTTCTGTTTGTCTAATTTATGGGACATTTATTGAGCCTCATAATACACCAGATGTGTTCCATCTATGATGCAGCTATTAAACTCACCCAAACTGATGGTGCATGCCTGTAATCCCAGCATTCAGGAGGCTAAAACAAGACAAGTGTTTTGAGTTCAAGTTCAGCCTGGGAGACATGGTTTTGAGAGGGGAAAAAAAGCAATAAAAAATGAAATAGGATTAATACCATCTATTTTAAACATCTCTGTGGTGTGTGTTTATTGTGTAGCTTTCTTTTAAGTAATAACAATATTTATCAAGCACTCCTGGAATAATACTGCTGCTTTCCTAAATACCTGATATTTATCCCCCTCAGTAAGTCATAAGAAGCTCTGAGATCTCTTACCAAAGCTCTTTAGGAGAGGAAGACTAGTTGAGGGCAGAGGGATGGACGGGGCTTTCCTTGCCTGAGGTGTCCAGGCTGTTTGAATGGCAGCGATGGTCTTGGGAAGCAAGCCTAAGCCTCCACAGCTCAGGACTGTATGTTCCAGCTGGCAGCCTGCACAGGTTCGTTCCCTGTGTCCCCAAGACCTCTGTCCCCAAGGCCTCTGGATGCTTGCTTGCTGGCATTGTCTGCCTCACAGTTGGCTCAGCGATCTCTGTTGGCCCCTTGGGGAGCCTGCTTGGTGTGGCAGTACAGACAAGCATCCCTTCGTGCACGCTGAGGGCTCACTTTAATTAAAGCGGGTGGTGATGCAAATGAAACTGGCAGAAAGGGCTTCCCAGAGTCCCCTTCTCTGTATTCCCAGGTCCGCCCATCTGCACAGCAGACCCCAGGCAGCTGGAAGGCAGATACAAAGTGTGTGGTGGCCTGGCAGAGCCTTCTCTCCCAGTTCTAATTAAGCCTGCAAATTGAGCACACACATACACACAGCCAAACTGGTGTAACAGGGATTTGCTGGGTCTGTGTTCTCCTGATAGCTGTTTCTCAGCATTTGGAGGGTGGCCCATGGAGTGGAAGAATAAGGAAGCTATTCCATACCATCCAGCAAGAAGAAAAACTAAACAGGATCTATAATCATGAAGGATATGAGTCTCTGGGCATACCTGTGATCTCAGTTCAATTATCCTCTGGGTATGAGGGAAAACTCATACCCAGGTGTGGTTCATTTCTGGAGCAGCCCAGATAGAAAAAGGTCCAAGGTGAAGCTCTTGCTTTTTGCCTGTTTGCTTTGTCACCCCCCTGACTAGCTCATCTACCTTATTGCGCTACCATCATAGCTACAACTGGTGCTGTCTTTCACTGCCATCAGATCAGAGATTCTTCAGTCTTCCTTCCAACGTGGACTGAAGACCTTCCAGTAGTCCCCCAGGCTTTTGGCACCAGATTAGGACTGTTAAGACATGCAGCTCAGTAACGATCCTCCAGAGAACGGCTAATAAGGGGTACAATTCAAATTTAGTTCTAGGTGGTTACTAAAGTAAATAATGCTGCAAAAAGAACACTGAATGCTGAACATTTAAAAACAAAACAAACAAACAAACAAAACAAAACAAATGTTAAAGGACAGCAATTTAGAAGTACAGGCTAAGCTTATCCAAAATGCTTGGGACCACAGTATTTCAGAGTTTGGAGTTTGGGCAGCTCTGGTATATTAGCTTAGAGTTTATAGGCTGAGCATTCCTAACTAGGTAACCAAAATCAGAAAACATCCCCAAGTCCCCCATGCTGCTGAACCCGGCCCTTTGGAGCCTCCGAGTCAAAGGTCTTACAGAACACACAGTACAGGTAATAACCACAAGCCTCTTGTGCCTGCTGACACAGCTAGGACACAGCATTGGGGTCTGGTCTGAGAAAACAGCTGTGTTTAGGAAAATTAAAATTTCATTACCTTGAAAATATTTCATAATTCAGACACTTTTCTCTCCTCACTCAACCTCAAGAGCCAAGGTTGGACACAAGCAACTTAGAGGTCGGAACTGAGCACATCATCGCTCCCCTTCCCATCCCACAGAGGGGGAATTCAAATCTTTTGATTTGCCTAGTGCATTTGGGCAGCCCATGTTCCCAGCTTCTCCTGCAAAGTTGCCAAGATCCTAGACAATGCCCAGTGCAGCCATAACTCCTGGCCCTAAACCTTTTTAAGTGTGACCTTTTCCACACAGTTATTACTCGGTAGAGAAACCAGGCTGTGTTTTAAGACTTTCATTTGTGGTTCAATCAACATAATGGGTACACTACAGGGAAGAAGTATTTCAATGTATTAGCATCGGGTAAGTCGTTCCTAAATCCCCAAGTCATAAGGGTAGACGCGGCACCTTAGAAAGAGGAGAGAGAAAGCCTTTAGAAGTATGTTTCATAGAACAGATTGTACTTCTTGAATTTTAATGTGGCAAGCTCTCTGCATTGCCATCCTGCAGTCACTGAACAAGATGCTTGCTATAAAAAGGAAATATGTGTGACTACTGGGGATGTCACCTTGTTAATGTCTGTATCCTGCACTCTGAGAAATCCTTCACTGGAATATTGTCACCTGTGCCGAAAGATATCCAGAATTTCTTACCTGAATTGTCTTGCCAAAGATGTTCAGAATAACATTGGACTAGCTAAAGCCACAATCCCTGATAAAAAGCCAGCGTAACAAGCCCCAGTCCTAAAATTTAATGTAAGGATAAAATACTAGATCCTTGGCAGCTGTGGTTCCACCTTTGTCAGTGAGCTGTGAGGTAGCTTGCTCTAATTTCTCCAGTACAAGTAGTTAGCAAAGGCTGTGTTAAAATGGCAAATGGTTTATACTTTTCATCTGAGAATACACACTGGGTGTACGTATTGCTCCAGGTAAAAGTCTGTGGTTAGGGGACAAGGAGCAGTACTTCTGCAGCAGCTCAGACTGCTCTGTTGGGCACAGAGGCAGAACATACCAGTGAAGAAAACACTTGGGTCTCCTTCCCTGAAGCTCTAGCTCCACCTCCTCCAGGCCCTTTCAGGGTTTTGTTATCTGTTATATTCCCTTTGCAGTGCTGAAGGATGACCACAGGACTCCAGAGTCAAGCACGTGTTCACTGAGTTCTTTGCCCAGTCCTATGAGAATTCATGCCTTCCAACTGTTAGCTTATAGGGGATTCCACTAGGCTCCTCCCAGGGACCTAGTAATGACTTACATCATCACCAGTGGCCATTATCAACTGCTGCCAAGAGCAGGAACAACATATAAAAGGACTGCTCCCCACCCCAGTTCCCATAGTTCCCTGCTGCTCTCTCTATCTCTGACTCTGTCTCTGTCTCTGTCTCTCTCTCCCTCTCTCCCTCCCTCCCCCCATTTCTCCCTCCCTTTCTGTCATTCTCTGTTCCCTATTCTCTGCCCCACCTTCTCTGCCCTCATGGCTCTGCTCCCATCTATCTGCCTCTACCCCTTTTCACTCTCTTCCCTTACTTTCCTTCAAGTAAACGCCCTTTATACCAGATCTCTTGTATAGTGTGATTTCTCAGGGGAACACATTGGCATGGGCAGGCCAGGTAGCCCCTCACCACATTATATTTCATAACACCAACACCATCAGTCTCCTCTTTCCACTGGCTCCTTCATCTCAACTCATAGTCACAGCTGGAAACCTTCAATTGTTCTTTTACAAAAGTATACTTTTCATTCCCAAAATGAACCCCTATCCTGTACCATTCCTTCAGGGCCTGCCTTCCTTCATGACACGCCACCCATACTCAGCCACAGCAGGAATGTTTAACCAGAGCTCCCATCAGTGCACCTCATCTTGATCACCAACACTCAACCCTGAAAGGGATGCCTACACATTGCCACCAATGAATGCTTCTGGACCATTGCTGTCAGGCTTATATTTTCTGAGATGTTCAAAGGACAAGAAATATACATCCATTGCCTGCTACATAAAATAAAATTGCCATCAGAACCATTCATAAGAAAGCTACCAAGGCATTCCCATGCTCACCCTGATGCCCACCCTGGGCGAACCATGACTGTCTTCTGCTAAACTGATCAATTCTCTGCTCCCTGAAAAACTTACTCTTACCCCTCACAAAGTCAATCTATATACTCAGCTTGACTAAGAATCACACTTCTGGGCATGTATATGAGGGTATTTCCAGAGACCTTTAACTGGTCAGGAAAGGCTCATCTTGACTATGAGCAGCAGTGCTCCATGGGCTTGGGTCCTAGGCTGAATAGAAAAGAAAAAGTGAGGTGAACACTAGCACTCATCTCTGTCTTAGTTAGGGTTTCCATTGCTGTGAACAGACACCATGACCAAGGCCACTCTTATAAGAATGATCTTTAATTGGCTTACAGGTTCAGAGGTTCAGTCCATTATCATCATGGCAGGAAGCATGGCAGCATACAGGCAGGTATGGTACTGGAGAAGAAGTTGAGAGTTCTACATCTTGTTACAAAGGCAAATAGGAGAAGACAATCCAGGCAGCTAGGGGAAAGGTCTCAAAGTCCACAGTGACACACTTCCTCTAACAAGGCCACACCTCCTAATAGTGCCACTCCCTGGGCCACACACATTCAAATCACCACGTTCTTTCTCTGCTTCCAGACTGGGGATGCAGACGGAGGTGCAGCTGCCTCAGCCTGGCATCCATCCCTTTGTTTTCCCCACCACAGTGTGCTGTATTCTCAAACTGTGAGCCAGAATAAACACTCCCTTCTTTACACTGCCTTTATCAGGCATTTCATCACAGCAGTGAGAAAAGTGACATTGCCTTGATATCTACTCCTGCCCCAGCTTTCTCCTCTGGTCATGGTCTGACTCATTCACTCAAAGCCTCCCAGGGAAGCCACTTCATATCTCCCTCTTCTGCAGGGGATCCTCAGAGCTACAATGGCCACTGTCATTGCTGAGAAGGTTTCTAATAGAATCATAGCCTTCCTGGCATGTCTAGTCTGCTGCATGCACCAGAGAATTCCTTTGTAGAATGCTATTTCAGTTTAAACAGAATAAAACAACAAAGAAGAATTGTATCCTTAACAGGCTTTAGTTGTCAGTGAGAAAGGAAAGGAGCAAATATATTGTTACAATGTACTTTCAAATAAGATAAAATATATTTTAATGAAAAGTTCTTAAAATGAATAGACTCATTTCGCTGCTTCCCCTTGACCATCTAACACAGCCAAGGGAAAGAGGATCAGGCCTCATGAGTACTTGTGCATGCATGCACATGTGTGTACACACAACACTTCCTAGTTTCAAGAAGGCCCAACAAAAAATGAAATTCCAGGAAAATGCACACACATAGCAGCCAGATCTCGGGTGCTAAATACAGTTCTCAACTCAGAGGAGGCAAGACCTTTGGCAACTACTGAATTCCAGTATTTACACAGGGAAGAAGATAGATTTAATTTTAGAAAGTGAGGAATTTATCCAAGATTGATGAGGAATAAAAACATTATTATCAAGCTAGAGTCACCTTGAAGAGACTTTCCAATCAAGCCATAGATATGACATCTCAGCACAAGGGGATCACTGATGGTAGTGGGTCATAACTCACTATATAAAACCTGAGTCCATACTACTATACAAAATTTCAAGAGAAACGAAGTGACTAACCTACCATAGAAACCCAATATAAAAGGGCTGGCAAAACCTTAAAAATAAAATAAACAACCTTGGCAATTGTAGTGTCAATCAATTTGTAAGAGAACTAAACACAACTAGCCAGTAAGACGTCAAGGAGGAGCAGGTCAGGGAGTTCAAGGAGGACAGCCAGTAAGACGTCAAGGAGGAGCAGGTCAGGGAGTTCAAGGAGGACAGCCAGTAAGACGTCAAGGAGGAGCAGGTCAGGGAGTTCGAGGAGGATAGCCAGTAAGACATCAAGGAGGAGCAGGTCAGGGAGTTCTAGGAGGATAGCCTCAAAGCGTCATTCACAAAACCGATTACCTATTTTAAAAGGCAGAATACAGCATTTACCTTTCTGGTAGAAAAAGTCAGTGAGACAGCAACTTAACACGTGATCAAATTTACCATCTCGAGCCGGGTGGTGGTGGTGGTGGCGGCGGAGGCGGCGACGGCGCACGCCTTTAATCTCAGCACTTGGGAGGCAGAAGCAAATGGATTTCTGAGTTCGAGGCCAGCCTGGTCTACAAAGTGAGTTCCAGGACAACCAGGGCTACTCAGAGAAACCCTGTCTCGAAAAACAAAACAAAACAAAAAAAATTTATCATCTCAAGTGAAAAGGCCTTCAGGAGTATGTGACTTCCTACACCAGACACTGAGAAAGGTACAGTGTCACTTTGTGATATTCCTGACACAAAGGGCACAGACTAAATCTAAACAGGTGGAGATAACAGACAGCCCAAACAACAGTGTTGATATGTCAGAGCGAGTCCCACTCAAGGACATCAATGGGGTGCTCTGCTTCCCAGATCTGCAGCTTAGTAAAACAAAAATGCAAGCTGAAGCCATCCAGAGAGCTGGTGAGATGGTTCTGTGGGTAAAGCCTCCGCAGCTAAGCCTGACAACCTGAGTTCAATCCTTGGAATTCGCACAGTTGAGGAAGAGAACTGACTCCCAGAAGTTGTCCTCTGGCTTCCATTATGTGTGCACAGACATAAATGAAATGAAATGAAATGAAATGAATGAATGAACATAAGAGAAAATAATGAATTACATCTGCCAGAAAGTTGGGCATGGTTTCTGAGCCAAGGATCCCACCTACTGTGCAGTGAAGCAGCTCATATTGGAGCAGTTCCCAGCTGAAGGAAGCCAAGACAATATGCCAGCAAGATGTACAAAAACCTGCATTTGATTCTGAACTATGAAAGACATTGCTGGGGCCATCAAAGATCTTTGAGTAGGCAATGAAGATTACGTATATGATCAGAAACTTTAGGGGACTGAATGAAGGAGTCACTGAGTACAGAGCTTGCAGACACGAGGACCTGAGATCAGATCTGTAGGTAAAAGTCAGCAATGCTGTTGCATACCTGCAACTTACAGTACAGTGTGAGTCAGGCTGATCCCAAGGGACTCTGGACCAGCCAATCTAGCCAAATGGTGAGGAACACATTCAGGGAGAGACCATTGTCCTGAGAAACAAAAAGTGGAAAAGCATTTGAGAAAGATACACACCTGCATGGGTGGCTCTACCTGCATGCATGCACACACGCATGTGAGCGCATGAGAGCGCTTGCACGCACACACATGAACAAACACATGCATGTACACATGCATACAAAGATACACAGATTGTATCAGTGTTGCTTTTCCAACTAAAAAAATTTTGCATGTCTGTGTGTGGTAAATGTGCATGTATGTTTGCATGCGTGGGGGTTTACATGTATGTGGGAGTATGGTGATTTGAATAAGCTTAGCCCATGGGAAGTGCCATCTTGTTAGAATAGGTGTGGCCCTGTTTGAGGAAGTGTGTCACTGTGGAGGTGTGCCTTGAGGTCTCTTAGTGCCCAAGCTCTGCCCACTGCAGAAAAAAATTCTGCTGCTGCCTTCTAATGAAGATGTAGAATGCTTGGCTCCTCCAGTCCCACATCTGCCTGTACTTTGCCATTCTTCCCACCATGATGATAATGGACTGAACCTCTGAAACTATAAGCCAACCCCAATTAAATAATTACCTTTTATAAGAGTTGCTTTAAGCTCTCACCTTTCTTACGCTCTAGCCCCCCCTCCCTTCCCTCTCTCTCCACGTGGCCATTACTGGCCTCTTTCTCTCTCTTTCTACCTTCTCTCTTTCTCCCTGCCTTTCTACAATAAAGCTCTAAAGCCATTTTTTTTAAAGAGTTACCTTGGTCATGGTGTCTCTTCATAGCAATGGAAACCCTAAGACAGGGAATATGCAAGCATGTATGTGCACATGCCTGTACATTAGGAGTCTTCCTCGATCACTCTATTCACTGGGGCAGGAGCTCACAAAGGAACCCTGCTTACCTCAGCACTGGACTTGCGCTGAGGGGAATGCTGGCTGCTTTTTGCCTCTTCAATGCCCCCTTCTACTAGTACCTTTAAGGACCAATCCTGGGTTGTCTATGAGATCTGGATCGTCTATGCTAATTTGTTGATACTGTGACCTCATTATCATCAGTTTAATAGTTCCCACTCTCTGTTTTATATATTGTAAAAACATATTGATAAGGCACAGTACAAAAGTGAAAAGGAGTAAGAGAATAACCAAGAATCCCAAGAGTGTTGGGCCCTACTTGGCCTTGGTCTGGGCCTTGAGGACAAACCCGAGCCTGACTTGATTTTCGAGACCTGTCATTCCCTTGAGAATGACTCAGCAGGATCTACCAACCTGAAAGAGACTGCCTCTGCCTAGCTACCACTAATGTATCAATTTCTTATAGACCCCCATGAGATCACCCCACACACCTTGTCATCTCACACGACCCCATAAATCATCTCACCCTATACCCTATCCCTACCTCCTTGCCCTGCCTATATAAACAAATTGTTGCCACATTAAAGAGAGTTCCTGCTTTAACACTACTTCAGGCCCGGTGTGTTTCTTTTGGGCTGTCCACACTCACCATCCGCCTCAGCCTCAGACAGACCCTGCTGGACCGGGTTCTTGCCTCTTGCCTGAACCTGCCGGCAAAGAGCTGACACACGAAAGTAGAAATGAGAGTTGTTAACAGGGGGAAGGATTGAACAGTGAGTGGTACCAATTTTTGGAATTTTTTAGTATCCGTTTTAGACACATTATATCTAGCTATTAACCTAATGTCTTTATAAAAGGGAGTTGGGGAGTCTAAACCAACAAGAGGTGGTATGTTCTGGCTTGAAGACATTTAGAATTTGAAAGGTCTTTAAGATCATTCACCAGAGGGGATCTGATAGTTCTGAGTGTTTCAGGAAAAGTTCTGGAACTGAGGGTCCCTGTGAGTAGGTGACTGGGGGTAAAGTAGTTGCTAGTCTAGAGGATGGTGTTAACATAGGTTTAAGGTTTATCAAAACCTGATTTGGGCCTATAGCCTATAGCTATTGATGTGGGTTTACAAGAGTCTAACTGTAAAGAGCAATCTAAGATTGCTGTCTCTAATAATGTGAAGCCAAAGGCCTTATGACTTTCTGCCTTTTCATCTTAGCTTATTTTGGGGGGACAGTGAACCTGAGTGAACTTTGGAGTTTTCTCCCTGCAGGACAACTGTAATACAGTCTTTCTCTGACACCTTTTATTTTCTGTTCCCCGTGACTGATGTTTCACATCCCCAAGCAGCACAGGAGAATTGTTCGGGACCCCACATGTGGCAGCTCTTTTCTCCCCTGGATCTATATAAAAAGTCCTCCATCTATATCTGGGATATGAATTTCATAAAGCTGGTCAAGTGTCAGGCCATGAGTTATCATTGAGTCGCACAAATCAAAAGTTAAATCTGGAAACCAGGATGTTTCAAGTGGCCCCTTGGTACAGGCCAGGTGGGTACGATAGCCAGTTTTAGAATTTTAAATCACCCAGATTAAGTCAAAGGGCTGATGTAGGTTATGGGCTGTAATATATACAGTTAACAAAAATAGAAGGTTCAAGACTGAGTTAATTTTAACTTGAGAGGGTTGGTGCCCTTTTGAACTTTCTATTTCGGCAATACTGGAGTCTGGCAATCTTCCTCAGGGGAGAGTGGATCCGTTGGTCTGGCGTGAGTGTAGTGTATGGAGGCAGCAATCTCATCCACTTTAAGGGCAATCGGCATAGTTAGCAGGATGGCGAAAGGTCCTTTCCACCTGGGCTCCAGCACATCCTGGTGAAATCTCTTCATATAGACCCAGTCTCTTGGTCCAAACTTATGTGGTTCTAGAATGAGGCCGGTTTCACAAAGGGCACATAGCTTCGCCCAAACATAGTTATAAGCCCATTGGGTTGTTCTGATTGTAGTTATTAAATCATTATCATTTTCTAATTCAGAAACAGCTGCTGTCTACAGGTTGGGTTCAATGGTGGCAGGGACACCATATATAATCTCAGAAGGGGTTAATCCCATCCAGTAAGGAGACTTCCTCACCCATTATAGGGCAAAGGGAAGGAGCATCACCCAGTCTCTGCCAGTCTCTAAGGTCAATTTAACTAAGGTCTCTTTTAATGTTTTGTTTATCTTTTTTACCTGTCTTGAACTTTGGGGTCAATGTGTACAATGTAATTTTCAATCTGTCCCAATAAAACTTGTTACATCCGGGCTGACCTTGGACACAAGTGTTGGTCCATTGTTTGATTCTATCACTTGAGGAGATCTGTATCTGGGCAAGATATCCTCTAGTAACTTTTAAACTTTTGTAGTCTGGGTCTTCATCAGGAATGCCTCTGTCCATGCAGAGAAGGTATCCATGAACACCAGCAAGTACTCGTAACCATAGTTCCCTGGTTTGATTTTTGTAAAATCAACTTCCTAGTAGGCCCCTGGTCTCTAACTTCATAGTCGAGAGCCTGGATGTCTGAGAGTGTTATGGGTCTGTAACTTGACACTATATCCTCAATAGTATTCTGCATGTCCTTGAAAGTCACCTTAGAATGTCTCACTGTGTTGGCCATCCATCTCACTCCCATGGGAGTGACTTTGTGGATTTTTCTGAGGATGGTTTTTGCCACGGAGGTGGATAATATTAGTTTACATTCAGCCAATTGCCACCATCCTTCCAAACATTGACTCCTGGGCTAATTCTTAGCCCATTTGATCTCTTCCTCTGTATAGACAGAGCATTCTGGTAAGCTGGGATTGGATGGCTCGGGCAGAAAAGTAGCCAACATAGAGGCAACTGTTTTTTTGGTTTGGGGGGATTTTTTTTTGGGGGGGGGGGAGGTTGGGTTTTGTTGTTGTTGTTTTCTAGAGCTACCTCCTGAGCAGTTTTATCAGCTAAGTTGTTACCTCTAGCTATTGATGTTCCTTTTGGATAGCCTGGACAATGTATGATCGTCAACCTCTTTGGCAACCAGAGAACTTTAAGTAGCAGTAGGGTTTTATCTTTATTTTTGATCGTTTTCCCTTTTGTAGTTAGAAACCCTCTCTCCTGGTAAACAGCTCCATGTACATGAGCAGTTGCAAATGCATATTGGCTGTCTGTGTAAATGTTAACAGCCAGGCCTTTTTCTATGACGAGGGCCTGGGTTAGTGCTATCAATTCAGCCCTTTGAGCTGAAGTACCTGGGGGAAGAGACTGAGCCCAGACTACCTCAGTTTCCATGGTTACTGCTGTTCCTGCCTTTCTCTGACCCTCACAGATGAAGCTGCTTCCATCTGTAAACCAAGTTCACTCTGCCCCTGGCAGAGGGGAGTCCTTCAAGTCAGGTTGGGTTCTATGTATGTACCAAGATTTTGCTGCCTTGGTGGAGCAGATGGTCCAAATCAGGGTCAGGGAAAAGAGTTGCTGGATTTAAGGAAACAGGTGGCCAAATATATGACTGGTCAAAAATGACACCCACTCCATCTACCCACCACAAAAGAGTCTGGCCTCTCCAAGTGCCAAAACTGTAGCCTGTCCTGCAGCTCCTCCTTCTGCCAGCGCTGTGACAGTGTACTGGTCTGTCCTTCCACCTCCATCCCAGTGCTTTTCCCAGCAAGGCCTCTACACAAGACAGCTTGGCCCATGTGGCACCTATGTGGGAAAAGTATGTAGACCAGATTCAGGCCTTTGACCAGCTGGCACCTGTCCACCTAAAGCCCAGGCCCTCTACCATAGCCACCTCCCACTGTGGCTTCTGAAACCATGCAGGTGCCACCAACTCCAGCACCCAGTGTTCAAAAGTTTCCTGTGGCACTTGCCTCAACGCCTACCACTACAACCCACGCTGCAGAAAGAGTGAGCTACACAAATTCATGCCCAACAATCAACTGAATTACAAATCTACCCAATTCTCCCTCTCGTGTACAGATAGGCCCCCCACCCCCCACCCCACCCCTGTCTTCTGCTACAGGAGCTACACACCACTGACCTGGCTTGGTCTGGTCAAGAGGTATCAGAGCTGCACCAGAAGTGGAGACTTGAGCTTGACCATAGACGTGCCAGGGTTACTGCTGTGTCACGTGGCTCACTAAGCACGTGGCTCAGTAAGCACGTGGCTCACTAAGCAAGCACGTGGTCTGAAGGACAGGATGGCACTTCCATTCAGTCACTTGGCTGACCTCTCCACTCCCTGCTCTGTCAGTTGTGTTCTGGTTCCCTTGAAATAAGACCTCTGTCTCTGGGACTCTTGCCACACCTGCCTCACCCACTGCAAAGCCAGCTTGGACTGGAAAGGAAAAAAAGTTAGCTGGACTGGGGTATAAAATTTACTTATGTTCCATGGTCCTGCCTGGGGAATTATGGTGACTAGCGGCCACGCATGTCTTAGAACTGAATCTATTAGACTCTTTCTGACCCGTCTCAGAGCACACGTGCAGCTTGTTTGTATTTATTTGCACAAACACGGCCTTTTAGCATTTATTATGAACAAACAGGGCCTCTTGACACATTACTCTCTCTTAGGTTGAAAAAAACCATAGCCAGGGGCCCGAATATGGCTGCTGGCCCTCAAAGCACACTTTTTCCCATTCTGACCAAAGCCACGGTATACACTCAATGCATCTCTTCATATCGATGAATAACTGACATCTGAGCATTGCTGAAGGAGAGCCTGTATGGCAGTAACCAACCTGCTTGAAATACAAAGTCAAAAGTTAAAAGCAACAGGATTAAAATTGTCTGTGCGGATGTCACAGAAACCTGATTCTGTTGCAAATTGGCAAGAGCAGACGCAAGTCTGGCCTCCAGGTGTGGGGGAGGTGGCTTTCGGAATCAACAGAAAAACTATGACTTCTCAGGAAATAGTGGTAAGAGCCAGGTAAACTGGCTGATAAAGATTTTTAGCTGTCTTCATAATTGGAATCTCCAATATTGGATTTATTTCTAGACTAATCTATGGTTGACTGAGAATAACTGGTCACATAAAAGGAAAGAGAAGAGTCAGTATAAATCCTCCTCTTGGTTAATTTTTCTAAATCAGTTTCGACAGTCTAATGTTCTCTGCCCCATGAAGTTAAAAAGCTTAAAAAAAAGGCAGCTTGTCTAACCTGCCAAGCAAAGGTGGGTCAAGAAGATACACCCAACACAGCTTTCTTGTCACACTGTCAGGGCACTCAGCAAGCTCACAGGTCAGCATTATCCTTTTGTGTCAGTATGTCATACTAATCACTCTGTGAGCTAGCAAGCTCCTGTAGCATTCTGTGGGAAAAACACAAACACACATCAAATATCTGACCAGGATCATGCCATATGCCAATAAAGTATGGATACTTTCATCTCACCTATGCATGAGTATGCCTAGTTATAGGATGCTATAGACACCCAGCAAAGAATTCTTCACATCTAAATTTTAAATTTTAAAAATAAAAAGAGTGATTTAAACAATGTGCACAGGAATATAATACCATTTTGTTTTGTTTTGTTTTGTTTTGTTTTGTTTTGTTTTGTTTTGTTTCAAGACAGGGTTTCTCTGTGTAGCCCTGGCTGTCCTGGTACTCACTTTGTAGACCAGGCTGGCCTC
The DNA here is from genome assembly GCA_902729485.2 of Mus minutoides. Taxonomy (NCBI): domain Eukaryota; kingdom Metazoa; phylum Chordata; class Mammalia; order Rodentia; family Muridae; genus Mus; species Mus minutoides. Next base: position 2,108,352 of record LR749691.1, read on the forward strand.
GAACTCAGAAATCTGCCTGCCTCTACCTTCCAAGTGCTGGGATTAAAGGCGTGCACCACTACCGCCTGGTGGAATGCTCTTTTTTTTGGTTTTTTTCAAGATAGGGTTTCTCTGTGTAGCCCTGGCTGTCCTGGAATTCACTTTGTAGACCAGGCTGGCCTCAAGCTCAGAAACCTGCCTGCCTCTGCCTCCCAAGTGCTGGGATTAAAGGTGTTCACCACCAATGCCAGCTCCTTTTTTGTTTTTTAAGAAGATATTGTTTTAAAGTTCCACAATACCTTGTCCTTGAGAATTATAAAAACCCCACTAACATGGGTAACATTAAATTGTTGACAAAACATCTCAAATGCTTGACTGTAATAGCCAGTTCCAATATCTGTTTTAATCTGATTTGGAACAGCAAGTATTAAAAAAAAATTAACATAGGCAATGACTAATTACACTTTTAGTTGCTTCTCCTGTTAAAGCAGTTGTAACTAGAAAGCCTGAAAAGGTATCAGTAGTCACATGTGCATAGTTTATTTTTCTAAAATCAGAAATATGAGTATCCATTTGCAATAACTGACTAAGTATATGTCCTCAAGAATTAATACCATTATGTGGAAAAGGTAAAAACTGAGGACACTGAGAACAAGTCTTTACAATTTGACATACACATTCTCTAAAAATGCCAACTTATTATCTCAAGCCATTACTATTTTGATGATGTAAAGAATGAGATTATATGGCCAATTGTTCTTGTGTAAGGCCTATAATCTGCCTATAATCTACAAATTTGAGGTGGCATTGCCTTAAGGGGTCTTGTCCCAGCAGTCCAGGATGGGTTCTTAAATGTCTAAGAACAGTCCTTTAAAGGAACAGTATTTCTCTTAATTTGAGTTACATATTCATAAACAATTACAAAATTTGAGAATTGTAGGAGTCCACTGCCTGCAGTTGCTCTACATTACAAACCGGGTTCTCTGGAAGATGGTTTCTGGGGCTAAAAACGAGAAACTGGGGTGGGGGGAAGAAAACCCGCTAAGACGACATGGCCAATCAAAGCGAATACTTTATTGAAGGGTTATCTCTAAGGCAAAAGGGGGAAGGCACTGCCCCCCCAGTTGGTTCTGCACAGGTGCCTGGAGTTTGGCGGGAAGTCTGAAGCATTGTGGGTTATTCCGGGTACAGGCAGGTGAACCTGGCAGAGCCAGGGTCCAGGAAATGTCTCTCAGACAGCAGCTCACCAGAGTAATGCTAATTAACAAGACAATGGGTGCCACACCACATGTGGCTCTCCATAGCTGGCCAGTGTATCAGCCTGCCTCAGGCTGAGGGAGGGACACCACAGAGAATTAGCAGTATCTAAAAAATGAACAATTTCAAGCAATTGTAAGCTGTAATTAAATTGTAAGCACATACATATATATATTGGCTATCAGTATACAAATTAAAGCTTGATTTTTCAACATGTCAAAACACTGGCTACAGCATGCAATTCAGTTATCTGTGCTGAAGTAGGAGGAAACTCAAAATAATAAACATGTGACCAAATCACATGACCAATCACATGACCAAGTCACATACACTTCTCTCCCAGAGAAGGGCTGTTTTTGAATACAGTAGATATATTCTTTATGGGATGCATGCATTAATTTATAGGAAATACAAAAGCAAGCATAGAAACAATTTTTAACAACTTGTCTTTTGGATAATGATTATCAATTTTGCCTAAAAAGTTTACTATGCAATAGACCAAATATCAATATTCTGGAATAACTGGTTTAATTGCTATTTGAAACAAGGAATAGACATCTCATCAGGTTTTTAAGACATTCTTTCCAAAATTCCTTCATGATTCCATCCTACAATTTTTTATTAACACCACAACAGCTTCACAATAAGATGTTAATACTTTACTTGGAGATGAAGGAAAGATAAATTCACATTAATGCTCTCTTTTGCCAAAGAATTGCTGTGGGCACATTGAGTAACAATAATTAAAATAAGCAGCTAATATTTGAATACAGAAGCTTCCTCTACTTTCTGCAAAGCTATCTGTCTCTCACCAGTTAATTTGCATCTCTCTTGCTAACATCCAACAAAGCCTTAAGTGAGCTTAAGGTGAGGTCTTAGCCAAATAACAACTCCTGGAAGCTTTTGAAAATAATTTGAAGTAAGCAAATTCTCATTCCTTTGTTGAATTATCTGTGCCAAAAATTTTCTAGGATATAACTGAGGCCCCAAATATTGAAAAAGATATTACCTATGAATCTTTTCTGGACCAACAACTATTCCCTAAAACTTTAAATTGCGTTGTATAAGAGCAAATGTTTGTAGTAAATTTACCTTCATAGGCATTGGCTAATAAAATACTTTCCATATAAGAAACAATATACACTGAAAGACTCAAAGTTCTATCTTCTTGTAGTGAAGCTGAGACAAAAAAATATTTTTTACATAATATAAGGCTATTAGCCACTCCTAGAGGCAAAACTTTTCAATGAACACAAGCTCACTAGAAGCAAACCCTTTACAATGATCAGGATGCAAAGAAAAAAAACAACCTTCCAAATCCATAATAATTCTACATGGAGTAGGCAGGCCAGATTGCAATGCCTTTAGAAGTTCCACAGTCTCATTGACCTTTCATAAAACTTAAGTTTAAATTTTATTTTGAACAACTCCTGGATAGATACGTAATAATGTTATTTTGGCTTTAAAATAATTCCCTAGAGGCAAGGAGAGGCAAGGCCCCCCCAAAATTCCATAGGCAGGGTTTGCAAGGCAAAAGAAATGATTCTATTGTCTGTCCATGCCTCTAATTTTTGTCCAGTCTTTCCTAAGATAATTTATACTTAAAACATTCCTTATAACCTTAGTGCTGTGAAAGCATTGCTTGTACATACTATAGTCCCCTGCAAGGCAGCAACCATAGCCAAACCCTGATTATATGAGGGTCCAATTTCTGCACAAGACAAATATACCCAGATAAGTCTGTCTTTGCTTTGTGTAGCTGGATGATTGCAGGGAGCTGCATTAGTGTTCACTCTTGTAATAATCCTAATTAACAATATATGGGTGAGTTAAAAATCTTAAGCTTGCCATCAAACTGCAAACTCCAGTCAATGGAACACTGGCAATTTAACCATAATTTTTAAGTTTCTTTTGCAATATTAGAGCATAACCATAACTTTTGGAAAACAAAACCCAGTTTTAAACAATCTATTCTCTTTAAAATCAATACCAGAAACATCACTTTCACATTACAAAGTTTGGCTGCCAATTCTTATATATGAATGCATGACACTGCAACTTTCAATGCTTCATTAAAGAGACATTGTTTTAAATCTTATCCCTTATAAGTCTAGTTTCTAGGAAAAGAATTGCATAAAATATTATCCCAATTTATAAGTATCTATAGAGGCCTGGTTTCCCGGGCTGGTTCATGCCACTTGTTGTTGTTTAAAATGACTCCAACCCTGAATTACCAGTTTTAAGCTAACTTTCTGCTACCAATGCTACACCTTTTAAAATCATACCCAATAACTTATAAACCAATACTCTATGACTAAGGCATGCAAAGCATATTTATACCTTTAAGACCAGCCAGAAACCAAATGAAGCAGCTACACAAATCTTATAAATTTAGACCAAAGAATTTTTACTTTTCTAGGTATAATTTCAAGATAAAAAGCACTTTATCATTTGCTGAATCCAATGATCACAATTGCAGAGATTTTTCTAGGAAAAGACAACTATCAACTAATTTGCCTTAGAACTTAAGAAGCTGCTGACCCCTCCCCCCTTTTTTTGTTGTTGTTTTTGGGTTTTTGAGACAGGGTTTCTCTGTATAGCTCTGGCTGTCCTGGAACTGGCTCTGTAGACCAGGCTGGCCACGAACTCAGAAATGTGCCTGCCTCTGCCACCCAAGTGCTGGGATTAAAGGAGTGCGCCTGGCGCTGCTGGCCCCTCTTAAAAGCAGCTTTTCAGCAGGACCTCTCCTGCTGTGCTTGACTCCTAGGTAAGGGTGCGGGGCAACTTAAATCAGCCTCCGCTGTACAACTGAGACTGAATCAAGAGATGGATAGCCAGCAGATAAAGTTTTAACCATGTTTTCTTTTCAACATGAAACAGAACAACAGTCCTTCAGACAACAAAACCAAAACAGACACAAATTGACATGTGGACAGATTGGTGCACCAAGGACAGACAATACAGAAAGGGTAGAGAACCTGATGTAACCAGAACTAAGGATGTCTCCTGTAGAGGCCAGAAAGGAAACAGGATGTTTCCCGATTTCCTTCTGTCCCTGGGATAACTCTGAAATCCATTTTTCTTCTCTCTCTCTCTCTCTCTCTCTCTCTCTCTCTCTCTCGTCAATTGTATACCTAGAATATCCTCCGGCCCTTTTTTGTGTTTGTTTGTTTTTTGTTTTCTACTTATTTTATTTTATTATTTTATTTTATTTTAAGCCCTACTCCTCCAGCCTGATGCAGTTCTTGACTGTGGACAAATGCCTGTTTAGAATTTTCCAGTCCCATTTTCTACTGTCAACCCCTATCTGATATCAGCACTGGGCTGGTGATGACTCAGTCTAGCCTGTATCCATTTAGCATCCTTGCAATCAACAGCCTTCAAAAGATGAAATTTGTAGCGCTAACATTAATGTTGTGTGTTGCTTACCGTGCAGGATACATCATCTTCTGTTTTCTGTGGAGCCCAACCAAGACAGTGTCCCTCAGCCGTTCTTTCCATTTTCCGGTCACTCATTGTGGGCCACCTGTAGCTGCCAGTAGCTCCCGGTTACTGGGTTCCTGAAAGCAAAGTTGGGGTTGAATGGAAAGCTGGCCAGAGGAATAAGGAGCCAAGACAAAGTTATCTGATAAAGGCCCTATGTTTACTTATGAGTCTGAGCTTATAAGGGGGTGAGTGGTGGGGGTGGGGGGGGGGCATCCCCCACCATGCCAGGATCTTGTGGTAGTTTTGTCAGGATCTGTCAAGAAAACAAGCTCAGCTGCTCAGCAGGTGGCTTTTTGCAGGAAGCTACAGATGTGGCAGACAAAAGGCTTTACCTAGGTTCACCCTAGGTGAACTAACAACTGTGGCAAACAAGATCTGAGCCAGCCTGCTCAAGGCTGGGATACGGCACATGTAGATATGGGTACATACAGCAGAACTTGGGCAATTCCTGGGCATCTCTTTGCTGTTCTGTATCTCAGAAGTGGCAATACCTGGCCCTTTCCTGAGCTCCAGCTTTGCATTCCAGTTACTCCAGCATTGCAGGGACTCTCTTAAGATGGAGGAAAGGCTGTCTGAGGAAGTCCAGTGTGTTCCACCAGGAAATACAGTGTGTTCCACCAGGAAATGCAGTATACAGACTGGCAGGGCCTCTCCCCTCCTAAGTGCATCTCACTATAGGAGATTGCTGTGAACCAGAGAATTGAGTATATGCTAATTTTAAAATGCACATATTTTGCATTTAATTTCTACCAAGTTGAAATGTTGAGAGATTTAAAAATAATAATAAAGTGTTTTCTACTGTTTAAAAAAAAAATTACCTAAAGTTAATTCATCTGAATCCTTAGCCAGTAATGTCGTAGCCACGGTGATATGCAGGCAAGGTGGCCATCCTGCTGTCATTGGGTCTAATTTTTTTGACAAATAAGCCATTGGCTGATTCCATGGCCCTAGACTTAGCTTAGTAACGTCTGTTAGGCCCAAAGCAGGAGCCAACAGTAGGGCCTGTTTTATTTTCTTATTGGATTTTTTCCCTTTGATTTGAGTTTTATTGCATTATGATGAGAAAAGATACATAATTTCAATTTATCTAAATTTATTAACATTTAAAAACATATTTTGAGTAAATAGACTTACATCACATTCTTCTTTCCCTTTTGTACCCCAACTCCTCCCAGAGAGCCCCCCTTCAAAACCTGCAATACCTTTCATTTTTTATCATATTCTTTAAAATTTATAAAATATTTTAACAATAAAATGAGCATTATAAAAGTTGATATAAAACAACAATCAGCCAGGCGTGGTAGCGCACACCTTTAATTCTAGCACTCGGGAGGCAGAGGCAGGCAGATTTCTGAGTTCGAGGCCAGCCTGGTCTACAAAGTGAGTTCCAGGACAGCCAAGGCTATACAGAGAAACCCTGTCTCAAAAAAACAAAAAACAAACAAACAAAAAACCACAACAACAATCAATTGAAGTCTCATGTAGATGTCTGTTTGTCTACAGCAATACTGAAAATACATACATTTTTCTCAATATAAAATTTAAATAACTTCAAATATATTAACTGTATGATATTTAAAAATAATATATCACTATTAGTTTTTTAATGAACATAAATAAAGTCTTTTTGTTTGTTTTCTTTTCTTTTGTTTTTAGTAGAGCTTAAAATATTGGCTCTTAAGCCAGGCATGGTGGCACATGCCTTTAATCCCAGCACTCGGGAGGCAGAGGCAGGCGGATTTATGAGTTCGAGGCCAGCCTGGTCTACAAAGTGAGTTCCAGGACAGCCAGGGCTATACAGAGAAACCCTGTCTCAAAAAACAAAAACAAAACAACAACAACAAAAAAATTGGCTCTTATTGTGGTACAAACACAAAATAAGAACAATTTTTGGACATTGGAGTTCATTGTAATAAGGCTGTACTTGAATGTCTCTCATATCACCAAAGGATTTTACCTCCATAAGTAGATAAGAGTTGACAGTTCTGCTGCACCAAGGAATGAATTGTAGGCATGATTATTTGGATACATATTTCCTGCCATGGTCAAAGCTATTTGACTTGAGTGATTGTCATCATTCTCGCCCACAGGAAACAGGTTACATTCATTTAAGAAATGGTGTGTGTATTAAGATGGTCTATCCATGAAGTCATTCATCAACTGTTTCAATGAACAATGGTTCTGCTTGGAGGGTGGCACAGACGTTAGACAAGGGTAAGATTCTGATTCATTGGCTATGATGACTTTGAAAAGCATTCATCTCAGAATAAGAGTAACTTATAAAGTCCTCTTCTTCAAAATTGATACAATGATTATAAATATCAGCAAAGCCTTCAGTCTCACTCTTTGCTGTTCTCTTACAAGCCACCTCCCAAATTAATTGTCTACATTGCTTTTGGTTGTATAAACAATTTTGAAATATGTAAGCTGTTCTGAAAACCATAGAATAGTGTAAAACCATCAAATAAACAATCCTACTAATAGAGAGGCTGAGATAGGAGAAGCATGATTTCAAGACCATTATGTGGCACACAGCAAGACCCTGTCATGTACAAACAAGCAGAAAATGTATATGGGTTGTAAAATATTGCACCAATTTCTCCCATTACCAAATTAAAGAGACCACAAGATGACAGCTGACAAATTTCTAATTCCTCATATTTTTCAATTTCAATCTATTAGGATATGTTGGTAATGTTAATTTTCACACTAAGAGATATTAAGGAAAGGTGATTGCTACTTCCTGTTAATTCTCTTGTTAGAGGTGGAAATATGTTTGTGTGGGTTTGTTGAAAGATTACTTTCTTGCTTCTTCTAGGGTGTAGCTTCACTCCTTGTGTTGATGTTTTCCATCTATTATTCTTTGTAGGGCTGGATTTGTGAAAAGATATTGTGTAAATTTGGTTTTGTCATGGAATATCTTGTTTTCTCTGTCTGTGGTGATTGAGAGTTTTGCTGGGTATAGTAGCCTGGGCTGACATTTGTGTTCTCTTCGGGTCTGTATGACATCTGTCCAGGATCTTCTGGCTTTCATAGTCTCTGGTGAGAAGTCTGGTGTAATTCTGATAGGTCTGCCTTTGTATGTTACTTGACCTTTTTCCCTTACTGCTTTTTAAATTCTTTGTTTAGTGCATTTGATGTTTTGATTATTATGTGACAGGAGGAATTTCTTTTCTGGTTGAGTCTATTTGGAGTTCTGTAGGCTTCTTGTATGTTCATGGGCATCTCTTTCTTTCGGTTAGGGAAGTTTTCTTCTATAATTTTGTTGAAGATATTTACTGGCCCTTTAAATTGGGAATCTTCACTTTCTTCTATACCTATTATCCTTAGGTTTGGTCTTCTTATTCTGTCCTGAATTTCCTGGATGTTTTGGGTTAGGAGCATGTGATGGTTTGTATATTCTTGGACCAGGGAGTGGCACCATTTGGAGGTGTGGCCTTGTTGGAATAGGTGTGACCTGGATGGAGTAGGTGTGTCACTGGGTTTGGGCTTAATATTCTCACCCTAAGTCAGTCTTCCACTAGCAGCCTTTGGATGAAGACATAGAACTCTCAGCTCTGCCTGTGTCATGCCTGCTTGGATACTGCCATGCTCCCACCCTGATGACAATGGACTGAATCTCTGAACCTGTAAGCCAGCCCCAATTAAATATTGTTTTTATAAGACTTGCCTTGGTCATGGTGTCTGTTCACAGCAGTAAAACCCTAAGACAGATCATTTTGCTTTTTGTGTTTTCTTTCACTGTTGTATCAATGTTTTCTATGGTATCTTCTGCACCTGAGATTCTCTCTTCTCTCTCTTGTATTCTGTTGGTGATGCTTGCATCTATGACTCCTGATCTCTTTCCTAGGTTTTCTAACTCCAGCATTGTTTCCCTTTGTGATCTCTTCATTGTTTCTAGTTCCATTTATATATCTGTATGGTTTTGTTCCTTTCCTTCACCTGTTTGATTGTGTTTTCCTGTAACTTTTTAAGGGATTTGTGTGTTTTCTGTTTAAGGGTGTTTACCTGTGTTCTCCTGTATTTCTTTAAGGGAGTTATTTATCTCCTTCTTAATGTCCTCTATCATCATCATGAGAAGTGATTTTATATCTGAATCTTGCTTTTCTGGTGTGTTGGGGTATCCAGGACTTGCTATGGTGGTTAAATTGGGTTCTGATGTTGCCAAGTAACCTTGGTTTCCGTTGCTTATGTTTTTATGCTTGCCTCCCGCCATCTGGTTTTCTCTAGTGCTTCCTGCTCTGGCTATGTCTGACTAGAGCCTGTCCTTCATGGGGTCCTGGCTGTGTCAGAACTCCTCAAGTCAAGCTGTCTCTGTGATCCTGTGATTCTAGGATCCTGTGATCCTTTAATCCTGGGCATGTTGGAATGCCTGGGAGTTGAGCTGCCTCTGGGTGTTGTGGGATGGCTGCAGAGTTTGTGCCCATGGTCTGCTCAGGGCTCCAGCCCAGACAGACCAGAAGGAACCTGTGCCACTGGTCTGGTGAAGTTCCTGGATGCCTGAGTCCCGCTGGTCCCAATTACTCCCAGAGCTGGGGACAGATGTTGTGTCCTCCTCACCTCTGATCCTCTGATGCTGGGCACATTGGAGTGCTGGGAGTGAAGCTGCCTCTAGGTGTTGTGGGGCTGGCTCCTGTTTTACTTTCTTAAAGGCCCTTTGGTATTCCTGAGTCCAAACAAACAAAGGGTTTAGCTATTTCAGCAAAGCCCAGATTCTATAATCTACAAAAGCCCATGGACCTCAAGAACTCTCTTGCCCATTGTGGGCTCTGGAAGGTAGGGATGTTGATGACAGTCTCTTTTCTTGCTGTGGAAAGCCACTGCTGGCCTTCTTTCAGAATGTAACTGAACTAGATGACTTTGGTCTTACAGAGCTGTGCTTTTTTAGCAGATGGCTGATATCCCATGTCCCCCAGAGTCTCGTATCACCTGCTGGGAATGCTTGGTTGTCTCTTTCCCATAGCTTAAGGATGGGAGGTCTTATCATTTCATGAACATTAATTATCTGCTTTCTCCAAGGACAGGAGACAACTGTGCAGGAGGGAGTGCTGGTTTGCGTGGGGTTGGGAGCTGCTAAACTTGGAACTTGTGCTGAGGGGAATGCTGGCTGCTTTTTGTCTCTTCAAGCTTATGCTCTTGACTAGTGTCCATCTTCTGAGCGCTGGGAATGCAAAGGGACCACCACAATAACCCAACGTCTACACAGGTGCTCTGGTGTCATACTTGCGTAGCAATTAGTTTACCCACTAAGCTGCTTCCGAAGCCGCACTTTTCCAGTTTTGAAGACGACTGAGGTACACTTAATAAAGTTGTTGTCTTTAGGATCTACACCTTGAAGTGTCAAAGACTAGTGGGGCATCCTATCTGCAACTTCTTCCAAAGGTCCATGCACTCTACCATTGATACATATCCATTGTCCGTGAAGCAGGAAGTAACCCAAATGGTCCAATGATAATACCCTATCAGAATCTTGGAGGGGTTTGGAAAGCCATTCTTGAAATATTGTTTTTAAAACAATCAAGTTCTATTTTAACCAAACTTAAGTGACCTGCAGCTCTTGCTTTCACACTCTGTAAGTTGAAGAAAGGTCAAAGATGAAAGAGTAAATTAGTTAGGGATCTACCAGGACACAGTGTCTTGGTGCCCTGTCTGTTGCTTGGCTGCTGTCCTGCCCTGGGGAAACCTGTCTTCATTTCTCTCCTCTAGAACTCAGGGCAAGAGTGCTACTTTCCCGCCATGATTGCTACAAAATATGCCAACCAACTGAAGACAGCGTTTTCAGTTTCCCACTGAGTTTTGCCTTACTATCAGACTTAGATATTAGAGTATTGGTGAAGCAATATTCTAGATTACTTCTATCATTAAGCAGTGTTGCTTTAAGTGCTAATACTTTACTAGCTGTAAAATATAACACTGACCTGCTAATAAATAGTTAATCAATTCAATTTCAAAATGATGGAGCCAGAGTGATAGATCAGCAGTTAAGAACACTGGATGTAGCCAGGCGTGGTGGCGCATGCCTTTAATCCCAGCACTCGGGAGGCAGAGGCAGGCAGATTTCTGAGTTCGAGGCCAGCTTGGTCTACAAAGTGAGTTCCAGGACAGCCAGGGCTATACAGAAAAACCCTGTCTCGAAAAACCAAAAAAAAAAAAAAAAAAGAACACTGGATGTTCGTCCAGACAACCCAGGTTCAGCTCCCAGCACCCACATGGCAGCTTTGCAACCAGCTGTAACTCCAGTTGCAAATCCTATGCCCTCTCCTAGCCTCCAGGATCGCTAGGCATGTGCAGAAATCACAAGAACAAGGTTTGGCTTAGTTTGGTTTTCCTAGAATTATCCCTCCCTCCCTCTCTCCCTCCCTTCATTCCTGTTTTATCTTATAAGATAGCAGGTTTGTCAGAAGGTTACTGAAGCCAAGTGTCTCTCCAACAAGCTTTATTAGCAGGATTAGATTTAAGGGGGGGCCTTTGTCACACTCTTCACATCAGAGAGGGCCGTCTTAGATAGCAGGGGGCGGGAAGGACCTGAAGGGAAAGAGCCTTCAATTCCCTTGAGTCCTGGAATAGTCTCAGAGTTGCAGCATAATGGAGTGTTAGAGCAGGAGAGCCTTCAGTTCCAAAGAACAAAAGGGCTTTCTTCCTCTTATAAGTGTTGGCAGGGGAGAGAGGTGTTACCTCGGATATGTGCCAGGAGTCACAGACAGAAAGAAGCCAGATAAAAAATAAAGTTATAATTCAAGGTTGTCTTGAGCCTGCATGTCAGGGAGAGCTGACCTTGCGTCTACAAAGCAGAGGAGGCTGTGAGCCACAGAAGTTTCCTTGTCCACTCTGGCCACAGAGAGCTGAAGGGGTGGTAGGAAGGCAGGTTGAGGTGGCCTGATCTAGGAGAGAGCTGGAGGGTCTGTGATGGAACATCTCTCACTTCTTTCTTTGACTTGCCTTCTTTTCTTCCTGTGTTTATTTAAATCAATGCCCCCCACAGGTGGGTCCAGCACCCCCAGAAACTTATCCTTTCTTTGTCCCAAGGTCCCCCTCCTTTCAGGGTGCTGGATTGCTGAAGAAAACAACAGTTTCTTGCTAACGTTGAAGGAGATGGTGGGACCCTCGGAGACAATAACCTGAGCTGCTATCATAGTTGGTCTGGGAATGCGACCCAGACTGCTGGGACAGGATGGGGTGGGTGAGGTCTTTCTCCTTTTTCTAGTTTTCAGAGCAGTTCACAGAAGGGTGGGGATGGAGAGAGCTGGCTATGAATCGTGTAGCCGCTCATTTTGTTGCCAAATGCTCACAACCTGGAAGTTTAAAGGCTAGCTGCATTTCTCTTTGGGAAGAATTAATGATGGTGATTGTCAGCCAAGCCCCATATCTTAAGTTTTAAAAGAAGCAGAGAAGAAAGTGTTGGGCTGTGCATGAATAATTATTAGTTCACTATAGTGAACACCTAATTCTGAGATAATCTGATAGCAGCACATTTCAGTGGCTGGGGCATATGGACAGGACTGGGGGAGGGGGCGGAGCAGGACAGGACCCAGACAATGGAAGCAGGTTGAAGAAGCCCAGGCTGGGGTTGAACAGTACCCCTTGCAGAAGGAAAAGGAGTTCCAGGCCAAGAAAGCAGCGGCACTGGGATCCCCAGGGCAGCTGTAGCAGCGAGATGGAGGAGACCCAGGAGAAGATGACCGTCCTCCAGATCTACTTTGAGCAGGTCAGGGATGGAGTTCCTGGGTAATCTCTTGGCCTCCTGTGTGATATCCAGCCAGAAATCTATGAAAACTACCACATAAATGGAGAGGAGGCAGAAGCACCTGCTTGGGGGTTGGTGGGTTGGCATAGGATCTGCCCCATAGAATAAGAAACCTGCCCAGAGCTCGAGCTCTGCTCTAGAAGGCATTAAATTATTCCTCTATGCTGTTGTAGGTCCCTTCACTTTTTGAGAGAATCAAATTGAGCTTTTTATACAGAATTACTGCATACCTGATGGTTTGTCTTCTTACCGTGTGTGTCTTTAAGGAGTATTTGCCACCTGTTTTCCTGTGTGTTACTGCAAGTAACAGGTCTCAGTGTTGACTTTTATTAACCTAATAGAAAAAAAAAAATTCTTTGAAGAAAGAAAGGAGTAAATTGTTCCCTTCTACTTTCTTACAGGTCAGGGGCGTTATCTATGAAAGAGTTTGTAACTCCTGTGAAGCAGCAGCCAGCCTAGAGTACTCCATCCTGGATAATCTAGGACGGTGAATATGCTTGTTCAGGCCGCGGTTAGTGCATCCTAATGCCAACCACTAGATGCTAGGACTCAGCTTGTTACATGTTATTTGTAAAGTAAAAGTTTGTCTTGCCTTTCAAAAAATAAATTGAAAGAAAAATAAATTTAGAAAACAAAAAGGAGACAGAGTCTTGTTAAGTTGCCCAGGATGGCCTCAAACTACTTGGCTCAAGCAAGTCTCCTGCCTCAAATTTCTGAGTAGCCAAGACTACAGATGTCTGTCACCACATCCTACCATAAGGCATTAAATCCACTTAATGGTTTTTTTTTTCTGCCTTTAAAACAATGTTCTCTTCACTTTAGTGACTTCCTAGGGACATTGAAAGAGGGTACTTTTGCAGATGTCACTCAGTGAAAGCTGCTTCTGGGGCAGGAGGAAGCATCCTCTGTCACCCTTCCCACACAGATACCTCCCCCACCACAGGGCACATTCAAATTGGCTAGCCATTAAAATTTATGGATGAAGTATTATTTATCTAAAACAAGACCAACAATGAAAAACTTATAGATATATTCATACAAGCATATACTGTACATTAACTATATCCCCCAGTAGATATATTCATACAAGTATATGTTGTACATTAACTATATCCCTCTGTACATATATTCATACAAGCATATGCTGTATATTAATGATATTCCCCTCCAACCTCCTACTTACCCCTTTGTTGCTCTGAAAAACTTTTACATTAATTTAAAATATAGTAAATGAATACAATAGCAAGACGGATAAATACAAGCACACTGACATTTAATTTCTAAAATATCAACATTTTGGGATCTCAGAACTTCCCCCTTTTCCTAGTAATTTATACACATTTATATTTTTTAAAAATACAGTATACATTCAATTGCTGATTGTAAACAAAAGGAAAAAATTTGGCATAAACCACTTTTGGTGTACCCTAGGCATTTGATTTTAAATGCTTAATCGAGTGCTCTACACATATTCACATTGAGTAAAATTTTTAAAATGTTTTCCTGTATAAAAGTGTTCTATGTTTTGTTTTCCTTGCTGGTTCTGTTTTATAACCATATGAAATACCTTTTAATTACATGCTGCCAATCAAAATCTTGGCACAGTGGGATCTCTTAGTCCCAGGAAAAAACATGGGTCTTTAATTACTGTTTCATTGTTTGTAACTCTACTTATAAAGTACATTCTCATCGGCAGTCACCGGAATAAAAAAAACCAAAACCTTACATTTCACATTCTTGCACTCAGCATCTAAATTACACAGGATACAATGGTAATCAGAACGTATTGTTTCAATCATAAACCTCAGAGAAGCAGGAAATGTTGGTCCTAATGGAAAGAATTAATCAGCAGCGTTTCTATACTCAGGAGCAGGGAGATAATCTGGTCGCCGAGTGGCGTCTTTCAGAGGCGACTGTCTCTGGCTGTGAGACCCACTTCCACATGATTTCTTCCTAACGAGCCAGAAAGCTGCTTTAATCTTCTAGCCAGAGCCCTATGCGAGCACTATCAAAGGTAGGCAAGGCCTACTGAGGTTCAAAGCAGATAATGAGAACCCGGTGGCTGATACTAGACTGGCGTCAGGCCTGGAATCACTTTTGCTTGATTGAGCCGTTTTGTCCTCAGCAGTATTCCTTCTGTTCAGCCAGATTCCCGCCAGCCCCCGTAGTGAGTGACATAAAGCCTCCCCTCCCCGAAGCCTCTTGTCAGAAGTTAGAGCCCTCAAAGTAGACAGGTTACTTAATACCCAAAGTCCACACAGCCAGAGAACTCTTCTGTACCATCCTGCAGGCTCCCTTGTCCAGGAGACCCACGGCTTCCACTTCAGAGCCCAGCTTGTGAAGAAGCCCACTCTAGGCAGGAACACGTACACCCAACACCACACTTCATTTTCACTGGAAAGAAAGAGCCAGAGAGATGCTGGGTTTCACGAAGATGTCCACAGCCTGCTTTGCCTCAGTTGGTTTGCATTGCTATGACAGAAGAAATAGGGAAGAAAAGGCTTCTTTTGGATTGTTCATGGCAATCGCAGGATGGGACAGAAGCTCATCCATCTATCATGGCCAATCAGGAAGCAGAAAGAGCTAGACTGGAGCCAAAGGCAGAAAAACCCTTCAAGGCTCACGTTAGAGGCCCTCACATCCCAAATGTCACACATAGCATCACTCCAAGAACAGTATTTTTTGTGCCCAGTTCTCAGGAACCCCAGAAGAACGCCAGGAACTGCAAGTCAGATGTAAAAACAAAGAGAGCCTTTATTACATGCCTTTATTACAGGAGTCAGTTTCGGATCGCAAGCCTTCCCCACAGCACAGGTTAGGAGTGTGATGCCCACATCTAGGGGCTTGGAGTATATATGTGTATATGCATTAAGCTAGGATCCTCGAACTTTGGGGTTACCTGACTGGGGAGGTGATAATGGGAGTGCCATCCTTCAAACCTGATAACATTTGTTTAGACAGCGAGGCAGAACTGTGTAGCTGGAGAGGGGCCTTCCTGACCTGGGAAAAGTAACTTATTGCATTATCAGAAGCTAGTGTATTTTTACAACCTAGTCACAGCTGTCTGGGAACATTTAATTGCCCTTCCCTCATATTCTGAGAGTGGGCTTTCTAATATTTCTTAGTTTAAGGATATAGGTCTCTGCTTCCTTCGAGGGCAGGAGCCATCTGCACTGGGGAAACGCTGGTTATCAATCAAAGGGAGTGTTGGCAACACGGAGGCTTTGGTATGGTGATTTCTTACTGTTCCAAAGGCTGGCATCTGCCTTCCCCCAGGGGTTGGGGCGGGGTGGGGGGGGGAGCACTGTCATGAAAGGGGAAACGGGGAATTGCAATAATCCAGCTCCAGGCTGGGTCCTCTCCAAAGGCCAGAGGCACCTATGAAGGGGGAGGGAAGGAGTGTAAACTTCTTTAGCCCCACACAGCAGGGAAGCGCAGAGGCAGGTTCCCTGTGTCACACAAGAGCTTCATACAGGAAGCATTTTCTTCTGTAAACATGGTGCAAGCCTCCATGACTCTGTAGCTCGTATATTCTTTATATCTACAAGCCAGCAGTCCATAGACAATGCTAAAACCTGTTGGAAATGTGAGATGTAGGTGAGTACAGTTGGACCACAGTTGTAATTGCTTCTGAATGTCTATATTACTGAAAAACATCCCCCCTGGGTGGCCCTGCTCAAGTAGGGCACACCTATGGCAGCACAATCCTCCAAATCTGCTTTCCTTTTACACCTAGAGCCTTTGATATTGCAATCTTGTCCTCAAGGTCCAACCCAAGGGATACAATTTATCTTTAATGGTGCTAATCTTTTTAATGACTATAGATGATTTGTTGTAAAAAAAAAATTTTTTTAATATTCTGGCAAGGGTTCCAAGGATTGCTGGATGAAACACACACACAAACACACACACACACACACACACACACACACACACACACACACAGCCTTTAATATGAGAGAAATTTACTCTCTCATGTGTTAGCAAGGCAGGGAACACTTCAAGGGCTCCAGGGAGAATCCATTCCACATCTCTTGATTCTGTTTCTGTTGATTTCCATGACTTGTGACTTCATCCTCTGTATCTGCTTTCTTGGTTACTTTTTCCACTCTTCTGTCTGGGTCAAATCTCCAACTTCTACCTTCTTCTCTTCAGTATATAGGATATTCCATTTAATGCCTGCCTGAAGGATTCATAATATTCTCCCTATCTTGAGGTACTTAATTTAATCTCAACCACAAAGTAGTTTGGGGCCACATAGGGTGACATTAATGGGCTCCAAGAATTAGAACAAGGACACTTTTGTGGAAAGCATTATTGAGCATTAATTGATAGTGATTAGTAACAAGTTACTCTTGTCACTTGAGGGTGGGACTAGCTGAGAGAAGAGAGTTATCAGTGCATCTCAACCTGACTTCTTAGTGCATTCCAGCCTCCTGCTGCCTGTCCTGATGCAAATTACCAAATAAGACAGAGCATTCCATTTCTAATCAGGTTAAGAGATAATCAAGAGCCTTCAGATAATCAAGTAATTTGTAATGGACTTTTAAGGCTACCTTGAAATCCTTTTTAGAGAAGGCATGACAAGCTATTTAAATGCAACTTACTTGCATTTGCTTTGAATAAGCATATCCACACCATGTCAACTAAAAATGTCACAGGCAAAGTATATGTTTTAAAATGCTGAGGAAACCATGCCACATCATTTCACTATTTTTTTGCTCTTTGGTGCTATTAGCAAATAATTATAAAGGGTTTTGATTATCTTTTGAGGGTGACAGTAGCGGTCATTGGCATTTGAATACTTATGTCTAACCCGTAAGTCCTGAATGGTTTCTAACATGACTTTAACCCAAAATTCATTATGCTTTAAATCACCCAGTTTGCTAGCCTATACCAACCGAATATATTAGATAATTATTCAGTATTGAACTTTGCTTTGGAAGGGTATGCATGTTAAACTTATCAACAGCAGCAATGCGGCAATGCACCTTGGGAATGTCAAAGCAGCAGTCTCCACAGCAGGTCTGGACTAAATGAATAGTGCATAAGTAATGAGGAAACAGAAGCTAGGTCCCAGCAAGCTGGTGAGACATTGAGCATTCCTTTCTAGCTTCAAAGCCTACTTGCTTGGCATGGCCATTCCCTCACCCTCCCACCCTCACCCCAGACTACTCACCAGTGAGACTCCTCTGCGCCAGCTCTGAATAGTCAGTCATGTTTCAGAATGTCCCAATAATGATGCTCCTTAGCTAATTGGTTGTGAAATGCTTTAAGAGCTTTATGACCGAGGGAAGATACAATTAGTTATTATTAGATCACACAATTCATTAACTTTAAAGGGCAAACAAAACCTTGTTTTGAGAAAATAGACTTGTCAAGGCCTTGTTCTCTGCTCTGGGCAATGCTTCCTCCCCCCACCCCCCACCCCCCAAAAGGAGATCTGCATGCTGCCACAGGTGTCAAGTTCCCTCAGCAATGTAGTTGGGAGCAGTTATTAGTATGTTTGCTTGGAGAGGATGATCCATCAAAAGTACAATTTAGTCATCACATCTAATCAGCAGGACTCAAATGAAAACCGCTTTTCTGTGCCCTTCCCCCAGCCTTGAACAGGCTGCTCAGACCTGGCTTGCCACAATTGCTAGCCCACCTAGGGTGGAGTCTTCTGGACCTAGGTAAAGTCTATTGTCCTGAGAGGCTGAACCTCTTCTCCTAACACTATCCTGACAAACAGTGATCCTCACAAAGCAATGAGATCCTGGTGTGGTGGGGAATGGGTTCCCCTCTATAAGCTCAGACTCATATTACTTAAACATTGGCCTTGATCAAAATGCTTTGTCTTGGCTCGTTATTCTCTCTCAGACTTTCCCATCCAAAACCCTATATTTTCTTTTAGGAACTCAGTAACCAGTGGCCACAAATGAGTACAGTTGGCGCCCAACGAGTGGCCTGAAACTAGAAAGAAGAACGGGGTTGCACTATCTTGTTGGGGCTCCATAGAAAACATTAGATGTATTCCTGCATGGTAAGCAATATACAGCATTAATGATAGCACAACAAATGTCATCTTTTAAAGGCAAGGGTGACAAAAGGATACAGGCTAGACTGAGTCAGCGTTAGCCCAGCGTTGATATCAGCTAGGGGTTGACAGTGGAAAATGGGATTGGAAAATTCCAAACAGGCATTTTTCCTTAGTCAAGGACTGCATCAGGCAGGAGATGCTAGATGTACAAATAAAATGATGAGAGAGAGAGAGAAAGAGAGAGAGAGAGAGAGATCGCAGCTTTCCCAGGGACAGAAGAAAATCTGGAGACATCCTGCTTTATCTCTGGCCCCTACAAGAGACATCCTTAGTTCTGCTTACATCAAGTTCTCTACTCTTTCTGTATTATCTGTGTTTGGTACACCAATCTGTCTATGTGTCAATTTATGTCTGTTTTTGTTTTGTTATCTGAATGACGATTGTTCTATGTTTCATGTTGAAAAGAAAAAAAAAAAAGGTTAAAACTGTCTGCTGGCTATCTATCTCTGGATTCAGTCTCAGTTTACACAGTAGTTTACTCAGTTTACAACTGATTAAAGTTGCCCCACGCCTTCGCCAGGAGTCAAACACAGCAGAATAGGTCTTGCTGAAAAACTGTTTTTAAAAAGGAGTCTGCAGCTACTTAGTTCTAAGGCAAATAAGCTGATAGTTGTTTTTTTCCTAGAAAATTCTCTGCAATTGTGATTAGTGGGTTCAGCAAATGACAAAGTGCTTTTTATCTTGAAACTATAGCTAGAAAAAGTAAAAATTCTTTGATTGAGCCGGGCGTGGTGGCGCACGCCTTTAATCCCAGCACTTGGGAGGCAGAGGCAGGTGGATTTCTGAGTTCGAGGCCAGCCTGGTCTACAAAATGAGTTCCAGGACAACCAGGGCTATACAGAGAAACCCTGTCTCGAAAAAAAAAAAAAAAAAATTCTTTGATTGGTCTAAATTTATAAGAATCATGTAGCCGCTTCATTTGGTTTCTGACTGATCTTAAAGGTATAAATATGCTCTGTACGACTTGGTCATAAAATATTGGTATATAAGTTATTGGATATGATTTAAAATGTGTAATGTTGGTAACAAGAAAGTTAGCTTAAAACTGGTAACTCGGAGTTGGAGTCATTTTAAACAACACGTGCCATGAACCAGCCCAAGAAACTAAGCTCTAAGGATACTACTAAATTGGGATAATATTTTATGTAATTCTTATCCTAGAAACTAGACTTATAAGGATAAGATTTAAAACAATTTCTCCTTAATGAAGCATTAAAAGTTGCACCGTCATGAATTCATATATACAAATTGGCAGTCAAACTTCATAATGTGAAAGTGATGTTTCTCGTATTGATTTTAAAGAGAATAGATTGTTTAAAATTGGGTTTTGCTTTCCAAAAGTTATGGTTATGTCCTAATATTACAAAAGAAACTTAAAAATTATGGTTAAATTGCCAGTATTCCATTGACTGCACTTTGCAGTTTGATCACAAGCTTAAGATTTTTAACTCACCCATATATTGATAATTAGGATTATTACAAGAGTAATCATCTTATGAGAACGCTAATGCAGCTCACTTTGGCCATCTGGCCATATAAAACAAAGACAGAGTTATCTAGATATTTTCGTCTTTGTGCAGAAATTGGACCAGTATACAATCAGTTTGGCTATGGTTGCTGCCTTGCAGGGGACTACAGTAGAAGCAATGTTTTCATGGCACTAATGTTATAAGGAATGTTTTAAGTATAAGTCATCTTAAGAAAGACTGTCTAAAAATTAGAGATATAGGCAGACAGTCCAATTTTTCCCCTGGAATCTGTCCTCACTGCAATCTTTGGGCCAGGACTCAGGCAGTATGCTCAGATTAAGAAATATTTACATTTGAGTTAATGCAAAGCTCAGAGGATCCTCAATGCGGCTTGTGTGGCTTTTCTTTTGTTTTGCAAACCCTGCCTAGGGAAGTTTTTGGGACCTTGCCTCTCCTTGCCTCGGGAATTTTTTTTAAGCTAAAACAATATTATTACAGATCTATCCAAGTGCTGTTCAAAATTAAGTTTAAACTTAAGATTTATGAAAGGTTTATGAGGCTGTAGAACTTATAGAGGCATTACAATCTGGCTTGTCTACTCCATATACAATTATTATAGATTTAGAAGGTTGTTTTTTCCTTTGCTTACTGATAATTGTAAAGGGTTTGCTTCTAGTGAGCTTGTGATCATTGGGAAGTTTTGCCTCTAGATATAGCTAATATCCTCACATTATGTAAGAATTTTTTTTTGTGTCTTTACTTCAATACAAGAAGCTAGGACTTTGAATCTTTCAGTGTATATTGTTTCTTAGATGAAAACTATTTTATTAGCTAATGCCTCTAAAGAGAAGTTTACTTCAAATCTTTGCTCTTACACAATGAGCTTTAAAGTTCTAGGGAGTAGCTGTTGCTTCAGAAAAGATTCAGAGGCAATATCTTTGCAATATTTAGGGTCTCAGTTTTATCCTAGAAAAACTATGGTACAAAAAAAAGTTTTTAAAAAAAAGCAGAAGAAAAAAAGATGATAAGATGATTTGCTTACTTTAAATTATTTTCAAAAGCTTCCAGGAGATGTTATTGGCAAAGACCTCACCTTAAACTCTCCACAGGATGACTTTATTGGATGTTATCCAGGGAGATGCAAATTAACTGGTGAGAGACAAATAGCTTTGCAGAAAGTACAGGAAGCTTCTTTAATCAATTGTTATCTGGTATAATCAATAGTAATCAAACATTAACTGCATATTCTAGTTATTGTTATTCAATGTGCCCACAGCAATTCTTTGGCAAATGAAAACATTAAGGTAGAATCATCTTTCTTCATCTCCAAGTAAAGTTTTAACATCCTATTATGAAGCTGTTGTAGTGTTAATAAAGAATTGTAAGATAAAAACATGTAGGTATTTAAAAAACAAAGTCTTAAAAACCTGATGAGGTGTCTGTTCCTTGTTTCGAACAGCAATTAAATTGGTTATTTCAGAACACTGATATTTGACCTATTGCATAGCAAGCTTTTTAGGTAAAATTGATAATCATTATCCAAAAGATAAGTTTTTAAAAATTGCTTCTATGAATGCTTTTGTATTTTCTGTAAATTTATACATGTATGCATCCCATAAAGAATATATCTACTGTATTTAAATACAGCCCTTCTATGGGAGAGAAGTATATGTGATTAGATCACATGTTTATTCTTTTGAGTTTCCTCCTGTTTCAGCACAAATAATTGAATTGTGTGCTGTAGTCAGTGTTTTGAAATGTTGAAAAATCAAGCTTTTAATTTGTATACTGAAAGCATATATATATATATATATATATATATATATATATATATATATATATATACATACATACATCTCAGGGCTTACAATTGCTTGAAATTGCTCCATTTTTAGATACTGCTAATTCTCAAATTTGCAATTGTTTATGCATTTACAACTCAAGTTAAGAAAAAAATACTGTTCCTTTAAAGGACTGTCTTTGGACATTTAAGAACTCATCCTGGATTGCCTGGACAAGTCCTCTTAAGGTGATGCCACCCCAGATTTATATCCCAGGCAGATTATATGCCATACACAGGAACAATTGGCCATATAATCTCATTCTTTACATCATCAAAATAGTAATGGCTTGAGAAAATAATTTGGTATTTTTAGAGAATGTGCATGTCATATTGTAAAGACTTCTTCTCGGTGTCCTCAGTTTCTACCTGTTCCACATAATGGTGTTAATTCTCGAGGACTTATACTTAATTATTGCAAATGGATACTCATATTTCTGATTTTAGAGAAATAAAATATGTACATGTGACTATTGATACCTTTTCAAGATTTCTAGTTGCAATTGCCCTTACAAGAAAAGCAACTAAAAGTGTAATTAGTAATTTCCTATGTTAATTTTTTTTTAATGCTTGGTGTTCCAAATCAGATTAAAACATATATTGGAACTGGCTATTACCGTCAAGCATTTGAGATGTTTTGTCAACAATCAAATGTTACCCATGTTATGAGATTTTTTTATATATATAATTCTCAAGGACAAGATATTGTGGAACTTTAAAACAGTATTTTTTTAAAGATTTATTTATTTATTATTATTATACATAAGTACACTGTAGCTGTCTTCAGATGCACCAGAAGGGGGCGTCAGATCTTATTACGGATGGTTGTGAGCCACCATGTGGTTGCTGGGATTTGAACTCAGGACCTTTGGAAGAACAGTCAGTTCTCCTAACCGCTGAGCCATCTCTCCAGCCCAACAATATTTTCTTAAAAAAAAAAAAAAAAGTGGGGGAGGAATTATATCCCTGTGCCCATTATTTAAATCATGCCTTTTATTTTTAAATTTAAAAAAATTTGGATGCCAAAGAACTCCTTGCTGAGTGCCTTATAGTGCCCTACAACTAGGCATACTCATGCATAGGTAAGATAAAAGGATCCACTTATTGGCATATGGCCTGATCCTGATCAGGTATTTAATATGGGGAAGAGGGCATGTTTGTGTTTTTTCCACAGAATGCTGCAGGAGCTTGCTAGCTGCCACAATGATTGGTGTGACATGCTGACACAAAAGGATAACGCTGACCTGTGAACTTGCTGAGTGACCTGACTGTGGTGACAAGAAAGCTGTATTGGGTGTATGTTCTTGACCCACCTTTGTTTGCCTGTGTCCCAAATTAGACAAGCTAAGCTGCCTTGCTTCAAGATTTTTAACCCTGTGGAACAGAGAACATAAGAGACTGTGGAAACTGATTTAGAAAAATTTATCAAAAGGAGAAGTTATCATTATTCTTCTCTTTCCTTTAATGTGACCAGTTATTCTGACTCAATCATGGACTGGTCTAGATATAAATCCAATACTGGAGATTCCTATTATAAAGATAGCTAAAAATCTTTATCAGCCAGCAGAGTTAACTTGGAGCATAGCCTCCACTATTTACGTGAGAAGTAACACTTTTTCTGTTGATTCTCAAAGCTACCTCCGTCACACCTTGAGGTTAGAGCTTGGGTTTAATTGTTGCTAATTTGCAACTGAATTGAGTGACTGGGACATCCCTAAAGACCACCTTAATCCTGTTGCTTTCAACTTTGACTTTGTGTTTCTAGCAGGTCAGTTACCTTCATGCAGGCAAAGCACAGATGGCCAGTGATTCATCACTATGAAGAAATGCATTGCTGGGCGTGGTGGCACACGCCTTTAATCCCAGCACTCCGGAGGCAGAGGCAGGTGGATTTCTGAGTTCGAGGCCAGCCTAGTCTACAGAATGAGTTCCAGGACGGCCAAGGCTATACAGAGAAACCCTGTCTCGAAAAAAATAAAATAAAATAAAATAAAAAGAAGAAATGCATTAACATATTGTGGCTTTGGTCTGATTGGGCAAAAGGTGTGTAATGAGGACGTGCAGCCAAGGATGGGACACTGGGTCTATGGCTTATTTCAACCTAAGACAGAGGCATGTGACAGTAGGCTGTGTTTGTTCATTTGTTTGTTTTTTTGTTTTTCTGTTTTTCGAGACAAGGTTTCTCTGTATAGCCCTGGCTGTTCTGGAACTCACTTTGTAGACCAGGCTGGCCTCGAACTCAGAAACCCGCCTGCCTCTGCCTCCCGAGTGCTGGGATTAAAGGCATGTGCCACTGAAAGGACCCCCGTAGGGAGACCTCCACTCAAGTCATGGGATATTGGCGAACCCCCCAAGAACTCACAGAAGACAAGGCTTGCTGCAAATCACATGAGGCTTTATTCGGGGAAAGCCAGAGCTCTGGGGAAGACTCATATCCCGGAAGTTGATAGAGGAGTTGACCCTGAGGGAAAAGAGGACCCGGTTTTTATGGTTCCTCAAGGGGGAGAGAAGGAGGAGGAGGGAGTAGGGGATTTTTCTGATCTGACAATATCCATTCTTTCTACAGAAGAAATGGGTACACGGAAGATTTTCATGCTTGGGTACACAGGTGCAAAGTGAAATCTACCACAAACACTTGGCAGTGAGCTGTATCTCAATTCATCAACCAAACCTCAAACACTTGGCAGTGAGCTGTATCAGTTGGCAAATACATGCATTCAAAGAACAGTAGGGGCAAGCACACAGATTCAAGAAATGTTCAGGATATTATATTTAGCTATGTAAAGGCTTTCTACTAATAATGAAATCTCTTTCCCAGTTTCAGGGTCTTTGAGACCTGTTACATTTTCTTAGGATCTTTCACCACCACCGCCCGGAGGCTGTGTTTGTTCATAATAAAGACTAAAATTCCATGTTTGTGCAAATAAACACAGATAAGCTGCACATGTTCTCCAAGATGGGTCAGAATAAGTCCAATTAGACTCAATCCTAAGGCAGGTACAGCTGCCAGCCACCATAATTCTCAGGCAGGACCATGGAGCATAAGTAAATTTTATGCAAAGACCAGCTAATTTTTAATAAATAAAAAGGGAGGAACTGTGCCCGTGGCTGCAGGTGGCTACACTTTTCTTTCTTTTTTTTTTTTTTTTTTTTTTTTACACTTTTCAAGTGTTTTAAACACCATAGGGTTAAAAGAAAGAAAGGAAGTCATGACATTGTTATAGTCCTATCAAAGTAACTCCACCTCTGCACAAATGAAAAACAGCTTCAAATCTGTAAGGCAATTTTAAAGAGAAATATTTAAACTGTAGTTTCAAAACAGCCTTTTCTGTATAAATTAATGTAGATACCATACCGTTTTCTGTTACTTAAAACATTTCTTTTCTAAAAAATGTATTTTGTGTGTGTGTGTGTGTGTGTGTGTGTGTACATGAGTTGGAGCTAGAGTTATAGTCAGTGTAAGCCACCTGACTTGAATGCTAGAAAAATTCAGGTCCCCTGGAAGAGTGTTGGGTGTGTTAAGCCTTTAAGTCATCTCTCCATCCCTCTAAAACATCTTTTAATTAGAAGTCCCTATCCTTCTTTGAGAATCACCTTTGAGTTACTTTCCAGAATATGTAGGACTGCTGTTCTGTGAATACTCCAAACAGTGTCAAGTCATAGACTGAAATGAAATGAGTCCCTAGAAACAAACAAACAAATGAAAATCCAGGTTTTGGCATTTGATTAGTTATCCCATTGATAAGCAAATGGCTGCAGATTTCATCTATTGGCAAGTTAGCTAGATTTTAAGATTGCCAGTGACAGACACCTACGTCTGCCACCTCAAGCCAGTGGATGCTCTGGCTTCTATAATCACAGGTGAAAGGATGAAGCTATTCTTTTGATAGATAAGGACCCCAATGCTCTGTGATAAGTTGTTCAGTTTTATCATCAAGATGACCAAGCACCTGTGAGAGACAAAAGGAGCAATTATTTAGATTGGATGTTAAAGGGCTTGCCCCATGGTTGTATGCAACCATGCACTTGAACAGATCATCCTGACAATGGCAGCCTTTAAAGGAGACTGTTTGCCTAGTGATAGGAAGCAGGGATTGAGGAATAGCAGAGATGAATATAATTGTCAGACACATATGTACAGTGATTCTTAACCTTTGTAATGCTATGACCCTTTAATACATTTCCTCCTGGTGTAGTGACCCCCAGCCATAAAATTATTTTCATTGCTATTTCATAACAGTAATTTTGCTAGTATTATGAATCATAATGTAAATATCTGTTTTCCTATGATCTTTTTGAGGTGGTCATGACCCATATGTGAGAACCCTTGTGCTAGAATCTATTTCCTCCAGCTAAGTCCCAACCTCTTAAGATTTCCAGGCCCTCCCCAAGAATCACCTCTATCTAACCAAGAATTCAACATATTAACCTGTGGGGGACAGTTCATACTCAAAACATGATAGGAGTGTGCATCTAAGCTTTCTCTGCTTCTTTCTGCATTATACCTCTACTGAAAGTGGCACTTCTCTGATAGAAAGCAGCCTGTCCCACGATTCTCTGTGCTTCAGTCTTCCAACAAAGTGATCCTACAGGGAGGAGATACTCTGCTTGGCTTAGCTTCAGCCATAGAACCAGACATGGACCCATCTCTGAGGACAGGCAATGGTGTAACTTCTACATTCTTTCTCATGACTCTACAGGAAAGTGTCTCTAGAGGTACACGTGACATTTAACAGGTAGGCAATAGAGCTTCAGAGTACAGTATCCTCAACTTCACAGAGGTTTGAAGACTTAACATCAACTGAAATCATCACCTTCATTAGGGTGGAATCTGGACATTTTATTTCAAAACATTCCAGGGGAAGAGCAGAAAGAGTTCAAGACTCTTGAGGATGGGTATAGCTCTATGAAATACTGTCCTCTGGACATGATGTGGCTTATGTACTCTTTAGCTCACAGCAGCTGTGATTGTCTGCATAAGACTGGGCTTATCACCAATCCATCATGGATATGGGAAAATCTCACAAGGCCCCACCTGTCCCAGAAGAGCTATAGACAGTTAATGGTTTCTGGAGAAGGGAAATCATATGCTTAGTTGCCCTTGTAAGTAAGTAAGTAAGTAAGTAAGCAATACCAGTCACCCAAGCTCATGTAAGCAACCCTAATTAAGTCCTGTGGACCACAAGGAGGAGAGGATGAGGGAGACGTGTTAGAAAGAAGATGGTGTTAGAAAAGAGGGGAAGGGGATATGTATGGGATTGCGAGATAAATAATCTTTAAAAATGAAATTTTCTAATACAATAGAATACAAAAGTATACACATTAGATAAATCTTGAGGAATGGTGGCAAGACTTCCTAAAAGCTTTTGTTCTCGAAAGAAAAGATCTCAGCATTCCACTTAAAATCCTGAGCACGGGCAGATTGTCTTTTCTTCACATGTTTACATTTATCTACCTGGAATTTATTTTTGTGTATGTGTTGTTGACACAAAGACACAACTCTCTCCTCACATGGGATAAGAAACAGTTTATTCTGGAGCCCAATAGGAATGGCCATGGTCCGGGAACACGGATTTTGGTTACTCCAAAGTCTATGTTCTGATGCGGTAACATTTGTTTCTATAGTGACAGAACAAAGAAACTCTTCAATCAAGACACTGTTCAAATACCTTGATAGAAACATTAAGTAGGCAAGCTACAGCCGAGCAGAAGCTTCTCAGCTATAGGCCCCAAAAGCCACCTGATGATCTTCTCAGCCTTTGGGTTGGCGAAAGCTAATGATCTGCTAAGTCACCACCTTAGAAAGAAAAAACAAGTGCTCTGTGCATTCCAAATACTTTACCTAATGGCCAGGACAGGGGAGGGCAGCGAATGGCTATGAGGGGGATAGAGGTGGCCCAAGATAACTTGACTTAGGATTTTTCAATGTTCCAGATTCACCAAAATCACTGACGGTAATCAGCCTTGCAGAGAGTTCGCTTGAAGGCACAGCTTCTTCTTCGGAACTGTGGCTCACACTGTGGAATTGAAAGCTGATGCTGTACTTTTCCACATGAACAACCGTCCTGTATTCTTTGATGACTCCATTCCTTCTCCATTGATTCATGATCCTTCCGGCAAGGACAGTAGTCTTAGTATGAGGCTAACCCTGAGCCCTGTGCCCCAGCCAAGCTTGGACAGTAGTCTTGGTATGAGGCTAACCCTGAGCCCTGTGCCCCAGCCCAGCTTGGACAGTAGTCTTAGTTTGAGGCTAACCCTGAGCCCTGTGCCCCAGCCCTGCTTGGACAGTAGTCTTAGTATGAGGCTAACCCTGAGCCCTGTGCCCCACCCAAGCTTTTTTGTCACTCATAAACATTCTTAAATTAATGTAGTTTGCATGAAGAATTAGTTATCTGCAAGCTCTAGGTAGGGTTTGTATTGCAGCAACAAAATGCCATGACTGAAAAGCAAGTTGAGGAGGAAACAGTTTACTTAGCTCACACTTACACATTGCTATTCATCACCAAAGGAAGTCAGGGCAGGAACTCACACAGGACAGGAACCTGGAGGCAGGAGCTGATGCAGAGGCTATGGAGGGCTGCTACTTACTGTTTACTCATCATGGTTTGATCAGTCTGCTTGCTTGCTTGCTTGCTTTTTGTTTGTTTGTTTGTTTGTTTTGATTTTTTTTGATACAGGGTTTCTCTGTATAGCCCTAGCTGTTGTGGAACTCACTTTGTAGACCAGGCTGGCCTCAAACTCAAAAATCTGCCTGCCTCTGCCTCCCAAGTGCTGGGATTAAAGGCGGGCGCCACCACGCCCGGCTCAGCCTGCTTTCTTATAGAACTCAGGACCAGCAGCCCAGGAATGGACCACTCACAGTGGGCTGGGCCCTCGTCCATCATTCATTAAGAAAAACCCCCCACAGCTGGATCTTATGAATGCATTTTCTCAATTGAGGCTTCTTCCTCTGTGCTGACTCCAGTTTGTGTCAAGTTGACATAAAGCCAGCTAGTATACTATATAACAAGAGCCTTCTGGTTCTTTGGATTCTTCTGGGCTATAGGGCAGACCGCCACCGCCCCCCACCCCCAGGCTGGTTCGCCTTACACTACAGATCTTTATCACTACTAGTCATCACCTGGGACTCATTCACTATCTGAGTCATCTTCATTTCCTCAGTGACTTAAAGCATCAGTTCAGATGCATCTAATGTGGTGGATACCAGAGGGATGCCTGCCTTCAGTCTCCTCATGTCATTGGTCATGCGCTTGATCTTCCCTGCATCCTGGCCTTGTGGCAGGGAGACAGAGGTGGGACTTTTAGGATTCCAGGGAAGAAACACAGGAGAGGGGAAGAAAGGAGTCCACCATGAGAGGGGCGTAGGACGAACCACAGACCACACAATGAAGGAGCAGGAGGGTGAGAGGGCGGAAATGTCTCACCCAAAGGGAAAATGGGTCCATGGGAGGGCTGCCCAGAAGGAAACGGGGCAGCAAAGATAAAAATTAGATAGATTTAGAAAGGGTTAACTCAGGAATACAGTGACATCAATAAAAAATTATTCTTGTTTGTGGGAAGCCTTTTGGGGTACCGCTTGGCAGCAGTCTGACACTGGCAAGGACAAAGAAATGGCTTTGAGACAGGAATCTGACCTTGGGAGCAAGCTCAGGCAGAGATCTGACATCAGGGCATAATAAGGAAGTAAGTTTCAGCAAAAAGCTAACTTTAGGTTGTAATAGAGAAGTAAGATAAAGCAGGAATTTTAGTTTTAGGGTGGAACTAAGCTTCAGGCAAGGTTTTGGGCTTGGACGAGGAAGTGGGCCCAGGTTTCTATGGCAAGCCCTTTTTTACAACTGTCCCGTTGCCTTGTTTGTAGTTCCTTATTGTACTGCTTGCCCAAAATACTTGCATGTAATTAAATTGGTTTAAAAGTGGATTGGAAAATAAAACTTTGCCTTCAGTCTCAGAATGGACTGGGGTCACGCTACAATGTTGTCTAGCTGTCTTTTTTCTTTTTAATCCTCGCTCCTGCGCTGGAGAACCTGTTGACTGACTGAGCGGGCTTGGTCACTTGTTTTCAGAGGCAACATTTTGGGGTGCCTTGTTACCCAGAAATGGATAAAAAACAGTCATGAGCACAAAAAGCTAACTCTTGTGACTACATTCTCCCCAGACAAGAGGGCCTGCTATAGCCCTGATATGGTCCATTTGTAAAGAGAAATATCAAGATACTTTTCACACTGGGCCAGAATACCTTAAAAAAAAAAAGGATTTGTTTATTAACATGTAAGTGAGGAGCTTCCCTCAGAGTCACACTGGGCCAAGCACCTTCCCTACCTGGATTGCTATTCTGATGCCCCAGGCAGTCTGTATCTTGAAAGAGAAAGAAGACCGAGGTACCATCTTTTAGAAGAAGAAAGAGAGACATCAGTTCCAAACACTTCAAACTTAGGCAGAATACCTTCCACAGCTTAGCTCAAGTTTGTCAGAAATTAGGTAATATTCTACCTGATTTATTCTCACAGGATGCAGACCTTCCCGGGAGCTGGAGGGGAAAACAATTCTTTCCCATAATGCTGAGAAGGGAATTGAGATTCCTCCCCCAGTTCCTTCCCCTGACTACTCGGCACATGGCAGACATGGGTGGCCTGAGCATGGAGCATCCTCCTGCACTGGTTGAAACTTGCTTGCCATGTGTGGCCACTGCGGCTTGGTCAGCTTCAGTCATTGTCATCAATCAGCCTGGCTTTCTGGGGGCTATGACACTGCTAAGTATAACAGAACCAGTGGTGGCTTTGTCCAAAATAAACTGTGGAGAATAGTTGCTGACATAGGACAAGTGGACAGTTTGCCCTGTATTTCTAAGCTTTAGCCAGTGTGTTATATAGTTATTACACACTGTACTCACTGCCTAAAATTAGAGGTATTGTACATGAAAGACTATCTGGAAAGTCAGTGTATTGTTTGAGAAGATAGGTAACCTGTGGTATAATAATACTAACCTCACCCAGATTTCCAGTCTTGGGATATCCTATAGAAAGTACAGAGTCAAATCAGGTCCTGACTTTTGTCAGGTTAGTCTCTGAATGGAACTAGTATCTCCATATATTAGCCATAGTAATTTCCAGCTGATTTCCCAAGCTTTCACTATCTTGGGGGTGGGGGGCATTGAACCTAGAACTTTCTCTTGTTGCTGTGACAGCAGACCTGATGGAAACTATTTAAGGAAAGAATAAGGTTTGTCTCCGCTCACAGTTCTAGCATGTAGTCTACCATGGCAGGGACATGACACACAGCTGGTCACATTATGTCCTTAGTCAGGAGGCAGAGAGAAATAAATTCTGGTACTCAGCTTGCTTTCTTCTCTGTATGCGGCCCTATGCAGTCCAGGATCCTACCCCACAGGATGATGCTGCCCACATTCAGGATCGGTGTTCCTACCTTGTTTAACCTAATCCAGATAATCTCTCACAGATGTACGAGGCCAGAGGCCTTTCTCTTTGCTGATTTCAGATCTTGTCAAGTTATTATTAATCATCCCAGGCCTCATGCACACTAAGGAAGTAATGTTCCACCTCCCTGTGTCCTGGCCTTCAGGAAACACTTCTCTCATTGATTCTTTGCCCAGGGCCAACTGCAGCCTCACTGGAAACAGAACGCAGCTCATCATGGTACAAATATGGCCATGCAGCAGGGATGAAGGTGAGAACTGGCTGAGACTATTGTGCACCTAAGTTGTCTCCTATAGTCACTGGATTTTAGGGATTCCTGAGTTATAGGCTGCATCTTTAATGTTCCTGTAAACAACTATGTATGAGACTTGGCCCTGTGTGGCAGTATTCAGAGGTGCTAGATAGTGAGGGGCTCTGAGGTTACTAATGGGTTAATTTATTTTTCTATCATGCTTAACAGACTGTGGAAGGTGGTAGAGGCCTTGGGAGGTGGGGTCTAATTTGGAGGAGAAAGTCACCATGGTATGTGATTGAAATCGAGAGGCTCTTTTCCCAGGGCCACCCTCCTTGCTTCCTGACTACCATGAAGTGAGCAGTTCTGCCTCCCTCACACCCTCTGTGGGTCTCTGCCTCATCACAGGCCTCAAAACAGTATATTGACATAAGCATGGTCAGAAAGCTACAAAATCGTGAATCAAAATAAATATTTACTCCCAGGTATTTTGATGCAGCAATGAAATTTGACTAATATGCAACTTAGGCAACTTTAAGTATTTTCTGCAAAAAGATTGAGTGATGGGGGTGGTAGGAGTAGCTGAGGATGTTGGAAAGTAAAGAAACAAGAATCATTTTTAAACAAGTATTCATTTGGTAAGAATGTATAGCACTAAACTATATACAGCATAGCTTGAGAAAGCCTAGTGAAAACACAGCTTTGACACTCACTTAGCTAA
Organism: Mus minutoides; assembly: GCA_902729485.2. Taxonomy (NCBI): domain Eukaryota; kingdom Metazoa; phylum Chordata; class Mammalia; order Rodentia; family Muridae; genus Mus; species Mus minutoides. The sequence goes on from LR749691.1 coordinate 2,140,596, forward strand.
AGATTGCCAACAGATTTTCAGGCCTGTGCGACACAAGTAAGCATTCAGAGTGATGGCTGAGTATTCCACAGTCTCTTTTTCCCATGGGGAAGTGAGCATGCCGTCACGGAGCTGACTGACGGCAGGGAAACAGGCATGTTCATGTGGCATGTTCATACATGTGGCATGTTCATGTGGCATGTTCTTGTGGTGATGTTTTCAACAAGATCCGAACAAAGAAAGCGTTGTCATTAGCTTCACAGACAGGAAACTCCATGCCCTACCTGAAAGCTTTCACAATAAAGGTTCATATCTTCCAGAACAGAAAAGAAGCAAGGAGCTTTAAAAAAATACACAACTCAGGAAGAATATCATTGGTGGTAGAGATCTCATTATCTCCCTCTTACAGGGTCTATGTGTACCTCAAGAATGATACAAAAGAGATGTGTGTAAGTTATCTTTCTGTTGCTATAATACACACCATGACCAAAAGCAAATTATGGAATAATGAGGTTATATTAGCTTATGGTCCAGAGGGGGAGCCCATATGGTAGCAAAGAATGGCAATATGTGGCCAGAGGGAAAGCTAAGAGATCACATACATTACCACAAACAACAAACACTAAACAAAGAACGTGAACTGGAACCAGAGTGAGGATCTAAACTCTCAACTGCCATGCCAGGCTCCGCCTCCAATGACTCCATAACCTTCCAAACTCTGCCAGAAATTAAGGATCAAGCATTCAAATGATGGAGCCTATGTGGGACATTTCTCATTCAAATCATCATAGTCGCCAAGACTCAATAAATAAAAATCAAAATGGACTTGTTTCTCATAGCTGAATGAGGGACTCCAGAGAAACCCCACTGGAACCGCTGCATCATAACAATAGTCACTAGTTTTAATCCCAGCACCCAGGAGGCCTAGGCAGGCATATAGAGTTCAAGACCAGCCCGGTCTACATAATGAGTTCCAGGATAGCCAGGACTGTTACACAGAGAAACCTTCTCTTGGAAATAAAAAAGAAGAAAAAATAAAAAAGGAAGGAAAGAAAATATAATAAGTCATTATAGTTAGTTTTTTATTTTATTTATTATTAATGACAGTTACATCAGTAGCATTGTACAGTCTGGATGTGGTAGTTTCTTAAATACACAGGTATATGTATTACTTAAGCATATAGAACTACATGTATACATACATACATAGGTGTATTGCATGTAACACTAAAAAGTAGAGGTTAGTTGTTCCTATTATAAACAGGAGGAGGTGGGTTGCATACTGAATAAAACCTTGTGATTACCCAATCCAATCTGTTTTTTTTTTAAAGAACTTGCTTGGTTGCTTAGTAAGTAATGTAAAGAACAGAATATAGATCTGAAAGAAAGTCCATTACAATTCAGTAGTTATCCAAATCATAAAAGCAGATCGCTCTTGCTCAGAAATGGATTTTAAAGTTTGTCATTTGTTTAAAGCGATTTAGGTTTTACAGTTTAACCCAGGGGTAAACTCCCCCGGAAAGGCTGCATGCACAGAGTGGCAGCCAATGGTGAAACCTCTCTGAATCTTCCTCCCAGCCTTGGCTACGGAGCTGAGTGGAGGGGATTTTTAAGTCAGACAACACAGCGAGGAATAGCAGAATTGTACTGAGTCAAATCTGACCACAAGCAAGTCTTCAGTTAAAGAAACCCACCTGAAGGTCACAGGCGTGGAGCTCACTGCCGTCCTTCCAAAGCACAGCTCAGACCACATCTATCAGCGTCATCATCATTGCCGCTTTGTGTGGACGCCTCAGCAGCCCCTAGCTTGTCTTTCATGCTTTGGTCTTATAAAATTGCAGAACTCAGACCACGCTGCAGACGTGAAAGGCAAGCAGTCCTGTGGGGGCTTCTCAGAAAAGTGCTTCTAGAGGAGGATAGGCTCTCTGGAAGCAGCAGTAACTAAGCTGCCTTTGGTGAAAATGTCATGTTTGGTTATTTTTGAGGGGAAGGAGAGGAAAAGCCATTTTGGAGAGACTCACTCCTCAATTGCAAAATTTGAGCCCTTCTTTCTCTGGGCTCCATAAAACTTTCCTCCAGGCCCCTAAGCAGAAGGAGATGCACTTCCATTCCCACCAACCCTGGATGCATTTCTGTCTCCTCTTCGGATCCCATCATTCTTGTCTACTGCATGGTTACATGATCATTGTCGTCTAGGAAACAAGAGCAGAAAGCAAATGTCTACCATGGGAGAGCGGAGGGACTGGGCCATTACCACTATAGGCTGTCACAGCCCACTTACCCAACTGCACATTCCTATGTACTCCCCATCCTGTGGTAGACGCTTCCTAGAGTACAATGTATGGAGAAGAGCTGCTGGGGTCACAGTTGGATTCACTGTCACAGCTAACAACTTTCTCAAGTCCTATAAAAGGAAACCTGTAAAAATATGTTGTTGTGTGTGATAGAGATGGCCATCTCTGGAGGACCACCTTCCATGTAAGCCCATGACATATGCCCAGAACACACACATGCACATACAACACACACACACACACACACACACACACACACATACACACACACAACTTTGAGACAGGAACCCTGAAGTTCTAAATTGGTGTGTCTAAAGTCCACATTCTTAACTTCAACATGAAATTTCCTTTTCTTCCTCTCTGTTGCTCAGTTGTATTACTTTAATTTAGGTTCAAGCAAACTAAATGATAAAGCTTCCTTTTTTCAGGCTGACGTCACTGATCCATGCCACTTAGTGTTAGTGTGTTGTTTAGAAGGCTGAGTCTCCGATCCAGCCAGGATTCAGAGCAAGCAATTGGATGCAATTGACTATGATTTTGTTTAATTTGGACAAATTTTGAACATGCCTCTTAAAACTGCATTCTTTTCTTCTAACATGGACAGAGAATTACAGCCTCTGTCCAACAGTAATTCTGAGGCAATTCATTGGACTCTTAAATAATACGTGTATTTGGTTTGCTCTTCTCTTTGACACAAAGCCCTTAGGAAGTAAGTGGCTTATGTTGGCCCACAATTTGAGGAGAAACAATTCACATTGGTGATGGGAAGGCTCCTTGATGGTGGAAGGCATGGTGACAAGGCTCCCTGGTGGTGGAAGGCATGGTGGGAAGGCTCTGTGGTTGTGGAAGGCATGGTGGGAAGGCTCCGTGGTTGTGGAAGGCATGGTGGGAAGGCTCCCTGGTGGTGGAAGGCATGGTGAGAAGGCTCTGTAGTTGTGGAAGGTATGGTGGGAAGGCTCTGTGGTGGTGGAAGGCATGGTGGGAAGGCTCTGTGGTTGTGGAAGGCATGGTGGGAAGGCTCTGTGGTTGTGGAAGGCATGGTGGGAAGGCTCTGTGGTTGTGGAAGGCATGGTGGGAAGGCTCTGTGGTTGTGGAAGGCATGGTGAGAAGGCTCTGTGGTGGTGGAAGGCATGGTGGGAAGGCTCCCTGGTGGTGGAAGGCATGAGCAGCTGGGACGCTTCATGTCCTCACATCTTGACAAAACAAAAATAGAGAAGAGACTGGACATGGGACTGGGTTAAAAACTCTCAAGGACATCAGCCCATATTCACTTCCTCTGATAACCTCCACCTCCTAAAGGGTTCACAACCTTCCAAAATGGAGCAACAGTGACACTTCCAGTGACATTTGAAATTCTGAGTGGCATTTCACATGCAAACCATAGTGACGACTCGGATGTGTGGGATGCACACAGTCCCACATAAGACAGAAAGCATGTGCTGCACAGTCCTGTCACTTCAGACTGAGCACATGGGAGGGACCTGGTGCAGATTAGACAAGCCAGCACCCAGTCTAAAGGAAGATCTGTCCCACTTTCTTGCAATTGCCAACGCAGTATCTCAGAGACTGTCCCAGGAATAAGGAACTGGTAACTTAGGTATTGCACGGCCCTCATTTGGTCAGAATCATCACATCTACTTGTCAGGTCCTGGTGACTTCCTAGGGCAGACTGACTCTAGACAAAACTAGAAATATGCCCAAGATAGTCCCTGTGACTCAACACATCCCTCTGAACTTTTCCCTGCATCCTTTGCACTTTCTCTCTCTTGTCAATACCCCTTGTATACGTAGATCTGCAGGTAGACCTCTTCCTTTCTCTGCTGTCATCCTCCTTGGAACCGGGGGTTCCATGGTCTCTGGTCTGGCTTGAAACAGCCAAAGTGTTACAGCTCTCAGAAGGGAAGTCCATGCAGGGCAAGTAGGTAGAGTCCCAGGTCTCACCTCCTACCGTGGCTGTTTCAATGCCAGCAGCAGTGGCAGTGGCACTGGCAGTGGTAGGCAGCAGTGAGCCACAGTGGGTGATGGTGAGTGGTAACAACAGGCAACTTCCCAGCAGGGGAGTGAACCCAGCCTGCCAGGCTAGTCTAAGTTCCAGCAATGAATGCTTCAGGAGAGAAAACTTTCCCCCAAATTCAGCTCAGTAAAACAGCCACTCTCAGACAATTCTATGTGAAACAACTTGTTTCATGTGGATAGGGACTTTATAAACATTGAGGAGGAGGAGGGTGGGATCCAGGAGTAGATGCTTCCTGTTGGTTCAGTTTGGGATGCCAGTGATGCTCTAGTAGCATGGGGAAGGACTTCAAGTGTTTTCCCTATGCAACTGATTGTCATAGCCTCTCAGGTGAGTGTCACACTTAGGTGTTCCAAAGCAGGTACAGTTTGGCAGGGAGCTGGCTGGCCCCATGACTACTGTACTCAATTCTAAGTTTCTCGAGGTTTGGGCTCACTCAGCCTTACCTGTTCTTCTGTCTGGTGTCATGCTGTGCTCACTAGGAAAACTTAACACATAGATGTGAGTGAATTAATTTAATATTCTAAAAAAATGCTCTTGACTTGGCATATGGCTTAGTAGTAGTTTGCCTGGCATGCATGGGGCCCTGAGCTCAATCCCTAGTATCACAGAAAAGAAAAAGAACATTCTCAAAGAGTGGAGAATGAGTGGAAGCATGGGGGTGGAGTATAGGTAAACTTTATGTATGTGCTCATGTTTGGACATATGGATGGATTCATCTAGTACCCTCATATACACAAATGAGTTCTAAGTCCCTTGTAGGAAGAGAGCTGCATGGCAGTGACTTGTAACCTGATTATACATTAGAATCACCTGGAAAGTGCTTAAGACTCCCATGCTGGAGTCTGGGACTCACTCCAGCCCAGGAATCAGAATCTTCAGCAGCAGCAGAACACTCAGGATCTGGCTTGGAAGGTATAGTGCACTTTTGAATGAAGAACTTGTATTTGTCATGTATTAGTATCTTTTTCATAAAAGGAAATAGTACTACACCACATGTTTGACCAGTAGGGCATCTGTCTGTAGAAGGCATGATAACATTGGTTCCTCCTTCCTGGTCCGTCAGGAATCTAGGCCAGAAATTACACATTAGAAGAAGGAAGTTTGGCTCTATGTAAACAAGTATTTTTCTTTTTGAAGGAAAAAGATCCCTCTGGCAGTCCCTGAACCTCCCAGAACAACTTCTCTCAACTCTGGGTCACCCTCATACTCACAACTCTTAAAGTAGCCCTACCCCAGAGATGGCCATGGTAAGAACTGGGGACTGGTATGCATAGGATAAAAGGTTTGAACTCACTTCCAGGTTTGAAAACCTACCAAACCCCACCAATCCCTGAGCTTGAAATCCAACTGTGAGATCCCAAAGCGCTTCCCCCTGAAATGTAAAGCCCCTAAATGCCCCCAAGCCTGTTTCCCCCCCCCCCATCTCTAAGAATACAGCCAGTAAGAAGCTCTTTGTTCTCTAAAGCTAGCAAGAAGCCTTTTGTGCCTGCCTGCCTGCCTGTGTCAAGGACTCAGCGATAAACTCCACAAAGAAGAGTTGTAGCTCACCCCCACTCCCAACTCCTCCCAACTCCTCCCAATTCCTCACTCTTTCTTTTAAAAGCCCCCTACTGTTACCGCTCAGGGTCAAACTCCCCTGTCCTGTGCAGCGAAAGGAGCTCGTCCTCAGCTGGCTGACAATAAACCTCTTGCTGTTTTGCATCAAGCGTTTCTCTCGAGTTTTGTGGGGCACCAATTCATCCTGGGACAGGAGCGACCCTGTTTGGGGGGGGGGGGTCTTACACAACCAATCCTTGGAATTGACTTGAAATCACATCAATCCCCACCCTGAAAAATTCCATCCCGGAAAACTCACCCTCTAAGAAACCCTATATAAACCTTTCTCCTGCTCAGTTCTTCCTGCTTCTTGCCCTAGTAGAGGCAACCACTGTTTTTGTGTCTGTCCCAGTAAATCTCTTACGGGAGGCTTGTTGTACAGTGTGACTAGTTCCTGACTTCCTGGATACCTTTCCCTTCTGAGCTGTATCACATGTGTTGGGGAAGCCTTTCCCCTCAGAGTACACTGACAATGTGCTCTCTCTCTCTCTCTCTCTCTCTCTCTCTCTCTCTCTCTCTCTCTCTCTCTCTCCTCTCTGTGTGTGTGTGTGCGCGCGCGCGCACGCACATGGGCACAAAAGTGTACATGTGAGATAGTAGTGAATATTATGTTTAGAGGATAAATTTGCTGTGATAAAACTTGTAAAAATAAAATTGTTTTAAGCTTCTATAAGTCCTGAGAAAGTTGCTCTTGCCTTGAACGTATGCTGTCAGCTAGCCCAAGATGGACCAATTCTTGATCCAATTCGGCTATTCTTTAAAAATTGTTGATTGTTGCAAAATATTGCACTGCCTTAGGTATTCCTACAAGGTCACAGGACTAACAAGTTAACTGTTAAGCTCTGCTGATGTGAATGGCTGAGACAGCTCCTGGACATGTTACAAAATCAAGCCTTACCTTAAACCAGACAGGATATGAGTAAATTTGGCTCCCTCAAAGTTCTACCTTTGTAGTTTTGCCTTTATAATCTTTTGACTAACAATAGCTGGAGCCTTACCTAGAAAACTCTTTCTGGTTTGGTCCTAGACATTTCTCTTTTTGGTAAAAAGTCTCTAATTTGCTAAAACTGAAACTTCAGTCAGGCTGGTAAATGAATTTCTTAAAGTCCCAAGACCCACATCACATGCAGGTGGAGGTCAAAGAACAATTAAAAGCCATCCACCTTGTTTTGGAAGAGTCTGTCACTGAACTTGGACCTAGCCAAATAATGGTTTTCTCTAGATTAAAAAATAACATTCAGTTACCATCTTGAGCAGGAAGGTAAACAACTCAAAAATAGCTTCAGGAAATTCCTGAAATTGACCAGATTTTGCTTACTCTGTCAGAGTAAGCAGTGAAAGCTGACAGAAGAAATCTGAGCTGCAGAGAGGAGTTCCAGACCAGTCTTTGAGCTGCCCAGAAGAGGTTTAGAGCAGCTGAAGCACCTGGAAAGGACACTCTCCAACGTGTTGGGCTGCCTGCAGGCTGTGCTCTGTGCTCCAGGTTCCCAGCTTTATAGTCACCCATGCTGGGGTGAGCTTTGGTGATACAGCGGTCTCCTAGTCACTTCTGCTCCTAGAAGTAACCCCTCCCCCATATTCCTGTAAGTAACTCCAATAAGCTCGTTGGTTCACCAAGTTGGACTGTTTTCAGTCTGTCGTGGTTCCCTCTCTGTGTTGAGTAGGTATGTGTGTTGCATCTCCCCACGAGAAATCTTGTCCCACAAAAGCTGGACTGACTGACTGACTGACTGACTGACTG